>CAEGAE010087925.1:0-34598 GCA_903067095.1 Girardinus metallicus | reverse complement strand
TATTATTACATTGAATTAATTTCAGATTTTTGTATAACTTTTCTTCAAGTTAACAAAGTGAGCTATTATTGTTACAGATTAATTTTCTAAACTACAGAAAAGTAACTGTTAGAGAAGCTCAAATGTGAAAAATTGGACTGATATTGATATGCGATAGTAACACTGCTGTTATGTTAGATTTACCAATGTTTTATTTTATCTTTTTTATTTATCTGACTACCCAATTAATCGTAAGAATAATCGATAGATTACGCGATTACTAAAATATTCGTTTACAACAGCCCTGGTGCTGACTGTGATGTTCAAACCTTTCAAATCTTTTTCTGGACTTGTGTTCCTTGATCTTTATAACACTGTGTTGTCTACAAAAACCTTACGAGACCTTCCCAGAATATCTACATTTGAATCTGACAAGGAGAACTTATGGGATAGTTTACAATGGGTTGTATTGGATTTTATCTAGGGGTGTAAGACTTAAAGGATCTAGATACATCTGGATACTGTCAGATTTATATATGCATATACTGTATATAAACAATATTTTATATATTTTTTATATCTAAACCCTTCAGTTTCACAAGTATCCCAGTAAAATAGTTTGGAGTTTGTGGTTCTATCCCTTGTACACTGGGCAAAGTAGTCAAAGTGCCTTGAGGATACCAATATTGAAAAATACCTACATAACCACAAAAGTATTCAAAAACCCAGCATTGTGTAATCTGAATGTTGCACAGGAAGCACTTTGAAAAGCACCTTGAAAATTGACATCGGCAGCATTTTCCCTTTAAGAGAGGATCGAGCAAAGTAGGCCCCCCCTTTTTTGCCTCCTTGCCTCTTAAACGGCTGTAATGGAGATTAAAAGCTCAGAGAAATGCTCACCTGGCACAAGCATCAACAGGCCCAGACTTGCCACAAAGCAAGAGCATGCAGGTGTCCCTGCTTGACTGAAACTGTGCAAAAATTGCGCCTGATATTGGTGACCAAACACAGCCACATTGGCTGTGTTTGAAAAATATTGCTATTTTTAACTTTTACAGTGATAATTATGATGTTCTTCTGCATGTTAGTTTACCTGAACCTGATTATATATTTTGAAATGGCAAAAAGACTTTGAATCTCCGTGGTTGTTTAATAGGATGAAACAGTTTCTCACCTATATAGAGTGAGGAATCTTTCTTCTTCACGTGATCATCAATGTAGGAAACTCCAAGGGGCTGCACCGGAGTGGCCCCAATCCCCAGCAGGACCTGGGCCCCGATGAGCAGCAGGTACATCATGTTGGTGTTGGCCTTGTTGGCGCAGAGAGTTTCATCTTGAGACTCACCAGAGCTAGTATTGGAACAAACATCCCGACCCAAGTTGGTCCTGTGAATTTTCTCTATCTCATACTGCTTTGTCAAGAATTCGGGCAGAGCTGAGAGGAGAGCTCCCAAGGCCATTACTATGCCCCCGCAGCCAATCAAACGGGGCCGATGTGCTTTGGCCCCAAAATAGCTTACAAACAGAATCAGTGCCAAATTGCCGATTTCGAAGCTGCTGGCTATCACTCCAACATCGGCGCTTTGCAGGTTGAACCGCCGTTCCAGGGTGGTCAGCACACTCACCTGAAAAACAAAACGACAAATCTGAGGACAGGGAATCAAATTTATTCTAACAAAGAGGTTGGACCTCTGTTCTACTTATTTACTTTCACCACCAGCTTCTGTCTTTCACCAGCTGTCATCCACACCACAATTTAAAACCAAGCAGAAACTTATCAGGAACAGAAAAAAAAACTGCAGATTGGTTCTTTTCAAAGGTGTCAGTAAAGCCATGTTTTTTAATGTTGAAAATTTAGGGGAATTCCACTCTTACTTCTTTAACATTTAACAAAGCAGCAAGAAGCTAATCCTGGCTTTGATTACAACTCTTATGCTAACCTATCCTTACATTTGACTGAGCTTTTTAACTCCAGCGTTTCTGTAAACTCAAAGGAGAGATCTAACTCAGCATTTAAGTCTTACTTCTCTTCACCTATATCAGAACATGTAATATATGGCTATGATACATAAATCTGTACATGACAAATTTTTCAGTATTTTTCAATCAACTTTTTGTTTTATTTCTTCACTCTGATGACAAATTGGCCAGCGCTGCAAGCAGAAGAGTGCTACTTCAGCATCAGGAGATGTGACAGATACCGACTAGTTTGTGTACGTTCACTATTTTTTTTACCTTCCCTCAAAACTCAACAGCAAAACACTTTGGTATATTTCCTAGAAAGCTAATGAAAAAAATCTTTTTTTTTGTGAATGATAACGGCAAGAAATCACATCTCTATCATTTTTCATTTTAATATTTTTTATCTGGAAGTGAAAAATAAAAATAAAAACAAAACACAGATGCTCTTGGATCATATATCAATTAAAAAAATGTTTTGTGGCACTTGTAGCCTTTATTGACAGTTACCAGAGAGCAAATGGGCAGAGTAAAAGAAATGCAGCAAAGATCTCAAAGTCAGGAATTGAACAAAGGACCGCCGCATCGAGTATATAGAGTAACTGTTCAACACCTACACCACTTGACATCCTTATATAGTTGACTTAAAATTTAGTTTCTTATTGTGCTTCATATCAAGCCTTATTGGAAACAGATCACTAAATCAAATACTACATCTAAAAAAACAGGGATTCTGTTTCACATGTTAAATGCCAAATTCTTCCCTGAAGAACATTGTGAAATAAACTCTTACATTAGTAGTTCTGTGTTCAGCTGAGTATTTTAGCTACTTATATAGGCAACAGACATCATCTAACAATAACAGTAAAAGTTTTAACTAAGTTCTTTGGAATGTGAAGGCTGTTTGTCTTGTTACATAATGATACAGGCTGAGGGTCTTAGGTAAATATATCAAAGAGTTAAAACTGCAGAAGCATGACAGCTGGCTCACTACTGAAGGCAGAAAAGATCAGCAGGTGATACGACTGCCACAAATAATACAGTAAGGTTTTTTTTTATATAGGAGTTTAAAATATGCTTTCTTCTTTGATATGCAGGTGTCACAAGTGATGGATACAGGTCAGTGTTGCAGCTGCTCTCAGTCTAAGTGCAGCATGTCCCTCCCTGAAGTTCAAAGCAAAGGGAGAATGACTGTTGAGAGTGCCCAGAGTCTTCCACTGAATTTAGGGAATGGAAAACTTTGGCCCCTTGGGTGGCTATTTGTCATAACTTAAAGTAAACAGAACAGGCAGGACTGGCTCCTCCTGTTGTATCTCATCCTACGTTTGGAAAGAAAAAAAATCCAATTAGAGCCGTAGTTACTATGGAAGATCTGAGTAAATGTGAGTCTAGCTATGCAGGAAAACCCGTTCCGAGTACGATAGGTTCAACATGTTCATCTCTTCAACTCTGACCTCAATAGGCAGCTTTCCAGGAGGAGTTAAACCACCGTGAAGTATACAGAAAAAAGTAAGCAAATGGAAACTATTCCGTCAGTGGTTGCAGCCATGTTTTGCCCAGATTATAGTGGAAATGTTTAATCTGCTGCACAGCAACAAGTAAACTTCGTAACACTGAGCAGTGTGTCTCATCCGAAAAACAAGACACTTTCCCCTTTACAGATGTTTTTCAGAATTAACCAGAAGGGGTTTCATATACATAAAGAAAACCAGGCCTCCTGTTTTAGCTCTAAGGCAGAGATGCTAAAATGATGCTATTTGCAATGGCTGAGCAGCTGTGTTTAACTGGAGCTGAGACTATTTAGAATAATTTCCTCTCTGTTTTATGAGGTGGAACTTACTGACTGTTACTACAATGGCAGAGAACAATTAGGTTAAAAATTAGTTATGAGCATGAAGCATAAATAACATTCATTAGCATGAGCACACTTGGATTAAAAAGAACAATAATCCTGTGAATATGCTCTAAAAAGTAAAACCCAATTAGAGTTGTTTACATATAAAAAATAATTCTGACTGAGCTCATAAGTACAACCAGTTGTCCATATAGTTTTTTTTTTTAAACATTTACTGCTTTGTTATTATTGCCTGTTGTCAAGTACTCTATTAACAGCTGAATCAATTTTTTTTTTTAAAAAGGCCAGAGGTTAGTCGCAACAATAGATTATTGAGGTGTGCTGTTGTATTTTTTTTTATTTATGTCGTCATTATCTCAAACCTAAATACTGACTCCCTAGAGAACCAATCAACATGATTATCCAACATACCCAATACAAACTAACATAACAAATAAGCTGACAATGGCAGAGTAGTGGATAGCTGGAAATGATAAGCAGGGTTTTGTTAGGCAGTGAATGGCTTCCACATCCCCTTTCAGCGCTCCGTGGGTTGAAGGCTGCCTCAGTGTGATACGTCACTGCGGACATAACAGTTGAGGTCCAGGTGTTAGTTTGGCTTTCCAACTTGAGCTCTTAAGTGTCAGATTTGACTGTTGTCACAGAGGTGCAGCTACGCCCAACACACCAGAGATTCTCAGCAGCTATGTCTAGACATGAGTCATAGAGGATTTAGCACCGCATAGTGCTTTTAAGTATTACGATGAAACTACATTTAACTAAATGAACCGAGATCAGAAATTGTATTTAATCAAAGTTAGGTATAAGCACTATGGGTGTTAGAACATATTCATGTTGTTAAAAAAAAAAAAGACACTATTTCTCATTGAAGCAAAGGTTCCGTTGAGAAGTGTGGTGTTGTTTCTGTTTTAGTTTAGTTTTATAAAAATGCAAACTGGATTTTCACAAATGTTAAGTTCAGATCTTGTCTTGTCTTAAATCTATGTAAAATGTTGAAAGTACTGTTACGCTCTTGTTAAACTGTACAGATGAGCTGCTCAATGTCCCCAGTCAATTTGTATGAATTTTAATGTTCTATTCAACAACACTTCATTTGTTAGTGTTGGCTAATCCGTTTAAGATGTCCTCATTTCTAATTGTACTTTAGTAGATTATATACATTTCTGCCTGTAATTGATTGAAGATAAGCTGCTGTCATATCACTGCAAACATTTTAATGCACCTGAGCTTTTCTCACAGTTGCAATAATTTAAACTGATAATGCATAAAATCAAAATGACTTACCCATACGTGCACTGATCAAGTTTTGTTTTACTGACTTGATATTAATTAGATGTTTTCAAGCGAGCAGACGTGCAAATTCTGATTGCTTTCTAAGAAGTTTTTTCTGTGGAATCTTTGTGTTAATTCAGCAAATAAATGTCCAAAACTTTGACTGAAAAAAACTAAATGTGCTGCTGATTTCTTGATAAAGGTAGTTATTATAAATCCAATCCAAAATCCCCAACAAATAATATTTCCCTAACCTTTATCAGATTTCTTTTTTTTTACTAAACTCAAAACAAAGTTTGTCAGTGAACATGAGGTTTGTTGATGCTTTCACAGACTGTGTTGCACAATTTTCACCAATGAGAGGACAGTCATTTTCATGACTGCGCATCTGAACTACAGCTTTGCAAAGGGCTTAATGTCATTTGTCCCTGTCCCCATTACGGATCTGTAGTTTCCGTTGTTTTGTACACAATTTCTTCTGGTGCGAAACAAGGAGCAGTTTTGAGTTATTCTGGATCTACATTGGCATATTTATTAAGCAGTCAATTGGCCCAAACAAATACCAGAACAAAATAAATGGAAATAAGGTTAAACACAATGTTTAATTTTTAGAATTAATAAGTAATTAAAAATAAAGTATACATTCAAATGTTGGTACTCTCTGATACCATTTACTTCAATATTTCAAGAAAACACCTGCAAAAAAATGAGAAAGTTATGAAGATGAAGTGGCCATGCGCAGTATGAAATGGGGACATGCTTTGGTGGAGAGGTGATCAGGAATGAAACGGCATTAATGGTATCAGATACTTGTGAGATGTGCTATCATTGTATTGGCCAACACAATTTGCTTACTAACTAAAAAAGATTCACTTCTTACAATCTAAAGTCTCAAGAGTTGGTTGCTAACTTACTTTCAATTAATTTTTTATATAAAAAAGCTCAAAAACAGCAGGTTAACTCTTTGCTTTTGTCTGTTTTATTTCACTGTTGCATTCGAGCTGCTGTATCAGGATACTTAGGACGTTGCTGATTGTCTTGTACAGTAAGGAGCTCACAAGAAGGCAAGAGGCCATAAATGTTGAACTTTCCCTCTCTGGTGCCAGCAAACTCTCTTACTGTAAACACAATGATCCAATCACAGATCACATAGTTGAACATTTAAGTCAACACCAGCTTTTCAGCTTGACATCTTACCAGGTACCCAGTGTCCTGTACATGGAAAGGAAACTTCATAGAAATGAAAAGCCCTTGTGTTTATCCAGTGAAGTGACTGCAAATCTCACTGTCTGCTATAGTTTTACAGTCGATTCACTGTTTGAACAGGTGTCCAGAACTAATGTGCTGTAAAAAAAAAAAAAAAAAAAAAAAAAAAAAAACGCCCGCCAGTCCTGCTCTATCTGAGAAGCAAAGGAGGAGTCGCTCTTTTTCTTGCTGTCAAGAGTTATCACAGTGTGGCACCACCATGCTCAAGCTCCAAGATGCTCAGCAGGTCCACTTACAGAGATAAGATGTTCCAGTCCAAATATGGCTGAGGCATTTAGGGTATTAATTGGGAGCAAGCAGAGACATCGCTGCCTTTCTACAGAGAATAAACACTGCTAATGTTGAACCTAAACGTTCACAGCGGCTGCCTAAGGCTGCGAATCTCATCCGAGATGCTTTGATAAATGATGTGGAGCCTTTTAGGGAGTTTTTCTTCCACCGATTCCAAAAAATAAGAACTTTCCGCATGCCTTTGTGTGTTTCTTTCTTTTGACATTTTAATTCAACTGGCATCATGTAGAGACAGACAGGAAAATATGTTTGTCTGTAATCAGTGTGAGTGAATGTGAAAATGAAAGAATGAGCACGTGTGAAAGATTGGAAGAAAGAAGGAAAAATGAGGACTGGGGTCTTGACCTTGAGTTACACTTTTGGTCAGTTTAGCTAATTGGTGTTTTTCTCTGAACTAATTGGCCTAATATCGGTATTGTAAATGATTTTTAAGTTTTTCTTTACCCACGTGACAAGAACCAGGAGCCAAACATCTGTCCTGCAGCCGGTTTCTGGGTTCTGTCACTGCAGCCCTTCAGAAAAGCCCAGAGTGGAGCAGAAAATCTGCAGCTGCAGCCCTTCACTGTGCTGTACAGTAACAGGACACACTTCTGACTGCGCGGTACTCACCAAGTACGCGCCCACTGTGCCCTGTGCCAACATGAGAGCGCATTCCGATATGAGGAAAATCTTGATGTTGGAGAAGCATGATGAGTTTTTGCGGAGAGTGTCGCTTTCCAGCATGTCGTCGCCGCCACTGCTGCTCCCCGGGTCCCGGTGTTCCTTCACCTGCATCCCCGCCGCCTAGGACTCCCCGAAACACTCGCAGGGGGAGAAGGTGGAGGTGGAGGATGTTCACCGGAGGAAGACACCGGCCGGCGGCTTCAGGGTTTCGTTTTTGTCTTCCACCCGTGGAGGCTACATCCGAGGGTTTCTACTTGGCGCCGCGTCTCGTTAAGTCAACAAATTGTAAGGCTTTCATCTGACAAGCTTGGGAGAGCAGATCCAAACTCCGCGGGGCTCTGTCGCTGCTCCGCGGCTAAACATTGCTACCTCGTCGACACCACGCAGAAACATGTGAGCTTTTCGAAGGCACGAGTGAACCACCGGCATAAAAACCTCCGTCACGTCGCATGCTTGGGCCGCAGAAATTTGCGGGTTGTAGCGGCCGGTGAAGGTCCTCCTAACTCCGGCAGCGGAGGACTAACAGGGACATTAAGCCACACCGGCAGCTGAGCGTCTGCCCCTACCTCCTGTCTCTGGCTCTCCTCCTTCGGTCTGTGTTTAGCACCAACCCTGCGCTAGGGGCGCTGTGCAGCATCTTCAGCTCTGCTCTTTTCGGAAAAATACAGAACTGTCCAAAAATCCTCCAGGGCGCCGAGTGTGTTTTCGACCGCTGTTAAAGGACTGTTTTAGTGTTGACATGAGGCATAGCAACAATGGTGGATAAAAAACAGTGGTGGATAAAAAAAAAAAAAAAAAAAAAGAAATTCAATTTCTTTGTCAGTTGCTCATTGAACTGTTTCTATTGCTTTTTGCAGAATTTAGGGAGTCGGAGTCCATGGTTTGCTGTTGATAATAGGAACACTATTTTATATGCTTTGTGTTGGACTGCAATGGATTTTATCACAATCAAAAATTTCGATGATAATGAAAAAATTAGATGAAATGCAGGAGATCATGATCCATTAGTTGATGGAGACAAGAGAGGTTCACCTAAACAAGCATGCAAAATCCACCAGTGATTGAGTTTTCTATTTTAATGCATATTTACATATTTTTTAAGCAATGTTTAAACACTAGTGTTTACTTCAGTAATTCAGAGTAGAAAAACCTGTCTGAGGCTGACTTGTGGCAGAAATGCTGAGTGATTAGAAAGCTCATCAAAGTAATTAAATATTTTTGTAATCATGTAGATCATTACACACTTTAACAATCGCATTTTGCTAAATTGTGCTCAGAAATTCTACTCAAAAACATGTAACCAGGTTGTATTCTACTTTGTTATAATTACACCAAATGTTTTTCTCTACTCAGACGGTTCCTCTGCCTGACTGTAAGTGTTTTGCAAACCACTCTCATTGTGAGCCTGCAACTTTAAGATAAGGAGCCTGTCCTTTTTATTTCTTCTTCTGTGGTAATGTTTTGTTAAATTGTTTGCAGTCTTCAGCCCTTCCCCTTTCATAAACTTGCTGGTAATTTTTCATCAAAGTGACTCCAGTATAAAGTTTCAATAAGTATTCTTTTGTTACCGTTGTAATTTGTAATATATGTTTTTATCTCATTATGTGAATATTTAATTGAATTTATGACAATAAAATAACAGGGATCGACTTTATTGTTGTTGTATATGTTTGCATTGTGTAGGATTTGGAGCGGACAGCCCCTGATGTGGTTGTTTTTCTGTTTCATGCAGTCCAAAGACTGATTTATGTGTGCATTTACCACATAAATCATTTTAAGGTTCTAAATCTTTACATTTCTGAAAAAGATGATTCAAGTAAATACATATCCACTGAAGATATGTGGAAGGAAATGCCAGTATGTGGCACAAACGTTCAAAAAAGACTTCCAAAAATCGAGACAGGAAGAGCCACACTAAGTAAACTACATTGTTGCTTTGAGTCGGTAGTACTATGCCACTGTTTCTTATCCACCAAACCATTCAACACCGTTGTAGATATGGAGAAAGCAATTGTTACCATTGTGTTTTTTTGCAGTAGAGAAGCAGAAGTTCTGTTGTTAGCTCATCCTGTTTCTATGATTATTATTGGATCATCATTTGAGGGGGTACAGGATGACACACTGCAATGGCTATGATGTAATGCAACCACATCAATTATGGGTTCTAACTGACTGAATGAAAAACAAATATCATGGCTGCAAAGACTTTATAAACATTTTTTTATGACATGAGTAATATGTGAGGTGTGACATAGGTTTGAATAAAACTGGCAAAAAATATCTTATTGAGTAACATAATTACACCAATATTTTTAGTTAATAGGTGTTTCTTTTTTTTTGACTGAAATAATTAATGTTTTAAATATTTTCTTCAGTAGTACATTTTTAATAAAAGCTGCAGATGGGAAGATGACTTTCTCTCATTTCCTAAAATCAACAGGAGCTGAAACAAAATTGAAAGCTGAAAATGAGACTGGAAAGATTTAAGAGCCAACCATGATTTATCTCAGCCTTCTCATTCTCCAACCTTTTGTCTGGCAGGAGTCCAAAGTAAAGTAATCATGAATTGTGAACACTTCCTCACTTGAAACCATCTAAAATCCAACAAGAAAAAAAAAATCCTGGTAGCAGAATTATTTGCTGCCTCTTCTGTTCTGCCTGCTAGGAGAAAAGAACTATCGACAAATAAAGTGACAGTTTTAACACTGGATGTGTTATTCAAACAAACTGTGACAAAGTCTTCACTTCCAGCTGAGCAGAGATGTGAAAAACCACGACAAGTATGTAAATACTGAAAGCTCAGCTGAACAGTGTTATGGGAAATGTAAATCTAATGTGTCGAGGTGTGTTTTAAAACACAGGATAACGTGTAAAATCCTATGAACCAGCTGAAAAAGCCAATTGGGTGTGCCTTTTTGTTTGTGTACAAAGTCTGTACAGATATTGTACAGACTTTTCAATTATTGTGCCCACCTTTCAGTCAGGCAAGAATTGATGGATTATCATTGGTTAAAATACACTAAATGGGTACAAAGTCTTAAAAGAGAACATTTCTCAATAGTAAAAGGTTTGTACGGAATAAAATTTTACTGCATCAGAGTCTGGTCCGCATTGCCGGCAGTAAGTCGGGTTCGTTTCCGGTGAGAGTTGGACTCCGCCAAGGCTGCCCTTTGTCAACGATTCTGTTCATTACTTTCATGGACAGAATTGCTAGGTGCAGCCAAGGTGTTGCGGTGATTCGCTTTGGAGGCCTTAGGATCGCATCTCTGCTTTTTGCGGATGATGTGGTCCTGTTGGCTTCATCAGGTCGTGATCTGCAACTCTCACTGGATCGGTACACAGCTGAGTGTGAAGTGGCCGGGATGGGGATCAGTGCCTCCAAGTCCGAGGCCATGGTCTTGAGCCGGAAAAGGGTAGAGTGCCTTCCACAGGCAGATTGGTGCAGCGTCTGCCGTGAAGTGGGCGCTGTACCGGTCCGTCGTGGTGAAGAGAGAGCTGAGTCAAAAAGCAAAGCTCTTTATTTACCGGTCGATCTACGTCCCTATCCTCATCTATGGTAATGAACTTTGGGTCATGACCGAAAGAACGAAATCCCGGATACAAGCGGCCGAAATGGGTTTTTTTCCATAGGGTGGCTGGGCTCTCCCTTAGAGATAGGGTGAGAAGCTCGGTCATCCCGGAGAGACTCAGAGTAGAGCCGCTGCTCCTCCACATCGAGAGGAGCCAGTAGAGGTGGCTCGGGCATCTGGTCAGGATGCCTCCTGGACGCCCCCCTGGTGAGGTGTTCCAGGCACATCCCACTGGGAGGAGATCCCGGGGAAGACCCAGGACATGCTGGAGGGACTATGTGTCTCGGCTGGCCTGGGAACACCTTGGGATTCCCCCAGAGGAGCTGGAAGAAGTGGCTGGGGAGAGGGAAGTCTGGGCCTCCCTTCTTAAGCTGCTACCCCCGCGACCCCACCCCAGATAAGCGGAGGAAAATGGATGGATGGATGCGTCACTCTAGCCTCAGATTTGGCCTTTCACATATGTTATCTGCTTTTCTCCTGATCACTTCAATGTTGTGAGACTTTAAGGTTTTGTCAAAATAAGCTCTTATTATTGCAGATGATATCTCAAAGTATCAAGAGTATGAAGAATGTACCTCATCCTGTATTACTGTACCCTCTTCAGCTGTGAAAAAAATAATCTGAAACAACAGAAGCAATTTTTTGTTAAGGTGATATGAATCTTCTTATTCAGTTAATTTCAACCTCTGGAAAGCTTTAAATGATAGATGATTAGTTATTATAAAGTATTTATTGATGTGTTATTTCTTGAATGAGGTCTTAGAGGAATGATTATTCCCAATTAAAATATCCAAATTGTTCCACCCTGTTTTTTTTTAACCATCTCAGAACAACAAAAAAGATTAGGCTCTAGGCTGTAAGACCTCGTTCCGTAAGGCCTACAAATATTCCTCAAGAAAATGGTTATTTGTTATGTTGCCCTTCAAACTTTGAGGAGACTCTTAAACTCTAATATGTTAAAAGTTCATTCCTGAATCATACATTATTTCCCTTTCGCTCTAATAATTTGTAGAGTAAAATGCATATTTGGCTTTTATTTAGGTTTCTTTGCTTGGTTACAAAATTATAAAATAATTTATCTTGATTTTAGAGATTACTGATTAATTTAGGAACAGTAAAAGAAGAGGAATTATGCATGCATCAGAAAAATACCTGGAGTGTTGCTTTGATTATTTCATACATATTTGAGAAATCTTTGAATCTCCCATGGCAACCATTCAGGGCTGCCTAAACATTTGTTCCCACAAAGCACTGCCTATTTACACAAAGCTCCTCCTTGGAGCTGCAGTCATTAAACTGACAGAGCAGCCCTTCCACACACCTCCCACACACAGCTCAACCAGACTAGCAACAGCAGCGATTAACAAAGACCTGGTGGAACTATGCATCTGCTGAGGTGTCAAATTACAAAGTCAAATTTCTTGTAAGTCATGTTTGATATATCTTTAAAAACAACTGAAGGCAGTTGTACCACACTTACAACCCACACTTACAAATTCATGGATGTTTAATATTATAGAAGTTGCTAATTTAACTAAGTGCGTAATTTGTGTGTGCTGAAAAATAAGAAAAATCTGTTTTAAAAAAATTGAACAAAATTCTGAGGTGAGTCTTGTTGTTTTGTTGAGTTCACAATGATTTTTGGCATAAAAAGTCAAACAACAAGTGTTTGTTAGTCACTTGTACTTTGTGAGATTCAGATTAGCTCTAACAACACCAGTCTGGAACGTGGAAATACATGACTGGGTGTGCGTGCGTGTGTGCTTACATACAGTGAACGTGAAGGGATTTGAGTCAGGTGGAGGGAGGAGATGGCTTGGGCCGATGCCAAGAATGTATGAATGACGAGCCCTGTGCAGCATTGTTCTGCCCTCTGAAACAGCTGTTATTTATAGGATCTGGGAAAGGGTGAATAACAAAACAGAGGGCCAACCCATCTGCCGGAAGACACTGGGAAAATTTAAGGCGTTTGAGGAATGAGTGGGAGTACAAACAACATTGAACTTTGACATTTCCTGTTTAAACTTTTGAAGAAAGAATTACAAGCACTACCTGTTATTCTGCTGGTTTCCCCGAAGGAACTCTAAACTGTAGCTTTCCTTTTACTTTTTGGACAATGAACCATTATTCTAGCAGATTTAATTTTAGGCAATGTAGAGAAAGCTTGATCCGAACAAAAATTTATATTGTATCATAGGCTTTTGGGTTTTTTTCCATTTAGTACAAATGTATTCCAATTTGTAATTCTGTGTTTTTCAGAGCACAATTTTTTAATGCATATTTGTAAGAAACCACAAGCAACATAAAGAGAGAAGACAATCATTTGAGAGCAAATGATCGTCAAACCAGATTAATTTAAAAATTTATAACTGTCTGGAAGATAAGTGCACTTTATTACTTAAGGCTTCAGTTATTTAAAGATATTTCTTTGAAACATGACTCCAAACTATTGGCAGAAAATCTATCTAGAAGTATTATGGGTTTGCAGTCCACTATACTTCAGCTTGTGCTAATAGTAGGTACGAGCTACTATAAAGGATTTGGATTCATTTCTTAAAACTACTGGATCAAGAATGTTATTTTCCTTCGTCAGAAAGAATTTATTTTTGATGAAACAGGTATACGCCTTAATGCCAGTGTTAATTCCTTTATTCTTCTCTAGTCCTGCGGATCATTCTATTGGGTGTGGATCCATTTCAGCTGTTATGGTATATCTCTCATGAGGCCTAGTTCCCAATGTATAATATCACGGCTAAGGAAAAATGTTGACCTATGACTTTGCACTAAACAAGTCAAGTAAAGTCAAGTTTACTTGTATAACACATTTCACAAAGTGTTTCACATGATAAAAACATAACACAATAACCAACACTAAGAAAAGCAACAAATGTTACATATCACCAATAAAGAATAATTGGCATCGAATATATTAATCAGTGTTCCTCTACTAATCAAATGCAGCTCTTAGCAAGTGGGGTTTTATCCTTTATTTAAAAGAACTTAGTGTTTCTGCATTTTTGTAGCTTTCTGGAAGTGTGTTCCAGATTTATAGTGCATAAAAACTGATTTCTGCTTCTCCATATTTGGTTCTGACTCTAAGGGTGAGGAGTCTTGTTGATCTGTTTTGTTTTACACGACTCCACGACTATTAGCCTTGCTTAATTACATTTTGTAGACTCTTTTCTTGCACTTTTGGTCCGGGCTCTGGACAGTTATTTAAATTTCACTCTTTGCTCAGCACAAAACCCCTCCTCTCTTTTTTAAGCTTGGACCCAGAGCTGTCTCCTTCAAACCAATGTCCTGTCAGTTTGGCTCCAGGCAGTTCAATTGGTCAGCCAATCAGCTGCTGCTGAGTGGAGCTGGAATTTCACCTGGAGGGGAGCAGCCTCTGCAGAGGATGGCATTGACTGTACTGAAAGCATATATCTTTTTTTTTGTGGAAAATTCCCATCATTTCTTTCCTGCAGTGTCAGATGTTTTTCAGAAATCCTTCATGCATTTAGAAACATATTTTTGCATGGCAGACACTGCTGTCATTAACTGCATGCACTATAGCTGGATAATAGTCAAAGCATATTCTGGCATTTGATAATTGCACCTGTTTTCTATTAATATCCCTAAATTCATATAATGTGCAATATAAAAACTTAAACTCAGAAGATCTGTTCATACATATTTAACACTGTAGTTGGTTTTCTCTCATTTTCTTCAGAGTGCGTCTCAAACCTTGTTTTCTTCTATAATTTTACAGGGGATCGTCAGGACATCTACATACTGTATTAAAAGGAGAGTCAAACAACCTTCTGCTTGGAGTTGGGAAAATGTCACCAGGCACTTTTTCTGATTGTGTTCCATCTAAATATAGAGTTCTGCTGTCTGTTCTACATTTTGAACCATTTCATGCTGCTGTGCCGCTCTCTATTTTTACACTAGCATCAATAGAGAGGGCAACGTGCTCTTTCAAAATAGAGTAACATTATCTGCACTGCTGGAGAGAGGGTTTCAAGTGTGGCACATGTAAAGCAGTGAGGTCCAGTTTCTTCTTGGGTAAATAAAGCAAATGTGCATGCTTCCCTGTGGAACTGTGCTTGATAGGCATAAATAGCACACTGTTCCCCTTACTTTAGTCAAAATTTTGTAGCAATCATGTTGGTTTCAGTGGGAAATAAAGTTCTCACAAGAACACATCTCAGAATATCTTATTGTACAATAGCCAAAGTTCCGTCATGGGGAAGTACAAACACTACTGAAAACCAGCAAGGCCAGTTGTGCTGCATTCTCATAAAGGAAAGAAGAATTACAGTCAGCTAACTGAGGACAGCATAAAAATACACACAAAAAAGTTTAAAGTTACAAGCCATTTGAGATGGAAATAATACCAGAACCAAAGATGCATCCTGGGGGAACTTTCCAGGCAACATTTAGTTAAAACGTCAGTTTTTTTCCACTTCTATCTCTATTCCTGTGGTGAAATGCCATCAGTAAACATAAGGAACTGACTGAAAAAAATAGCGTAAAATAAAAAGAGTATGTCCTCTTATGTCATCAACAGGGACATCACAAAGCAACATTTCATTTCTTTTGATATTTTTATTCCCATTTCATGCAAAAGAGAACAAATGTCTCTGATATGTCTCCTAAAAAAGTCCAAAAGCACAGAGTTATTGTTGCAGGATAAACAAAGACACTTGCAAAACAAAATGAGGACAAACAGATCAAAACAATATATGTTGGAGTTAGCCAAAGAACTTATCAGAAGAATTGTTTCACCTTGTGGACTTGTTTCCCCTCCTCCCCAAAACCTTTTGATTTCTTTTGTCCTGACAAACGTAGTCCATGCTCCACTCCACATAGCTGCTTTTTTGAGTTTATGGTGATAATTTGCACAGAATCTAGGCTCCTACAAAGTCAGTAATTAAAACTATACTTGTGATGTTCTTATAGAGTTTGTATGGCCAAAGTATTCCATAAAAACATATGATTTCAGAACTATGCGAGTCCAGACTAATCCACTGAAGGCATTTATTGCCTCCAGACTCATCAGGGAAGGTTGTTCTGAAGAAGATCACCACACAAGACAATATGAAGACTGTTAAGTTGTCACTTTGTGTAATCTATTATTCTAATGTGCTTTACTTCCTCAGAAACACAAGTGTAGTTAAACTGTGTACAACATTTTGTGAAACTGAATGCGTTTTTGATCATTTACATATAATGTAATGTAGTTAATGTAAGAAATATGTTCTTATCTAACCGCTGTTCTTAATTAACTCTCCCTGTTAGAGATGCATAAATATATCCTCATTCGAGAAAGGCTTGGGTGAATCCTGCAGTAGACCAAAAGGTGAGTCCAAGAAAAAAAACAAAAAAAAAAACATCTGTTCTAACAAAAACAAAAGCATTGTTCTGTGTTCTGTCTCTGGTGTTCTCTGTTATTTTGGTCTGAAATGTGTCCTTAAATGTTCTCCCTTATTCTTCCAAAACGTTTAAATCCAAAAGTACATGAAGCACTAGAACTTACAATTATCCTGAAAAATCCCCAAACTCCAGACAAAGAATCCTAAACTTTTAATGAAAGGTACTCAAAGGGATATTTTGCTTAATGCCTGATGTAGAAACACAGACAACATATTTGCTTACCTTTGCATTTATGTAGGGATGGAAAAAATAATAACTACTCATTTTCCTGTCTACCTAAACACTGGGGACCCAATCAGAAAAAAATATTCCATACAAAACGTTGTACTTTGCTGATATTAAGCTCAGAGAGTAGAACAGTTGGATTATGTGGTTCAAGATCCTTAGTTCAAGAACATCTGGTAACATTTTACCACCATTTTCTGAGCTGAAGGGCAAGGGCTAACGGTAAAAATTTCTGGATGGAAAACTTTTGTAACATGTCCCTTTTTTTAAGCATGCAGTGCACAAGGCAATAATTTCTGTAATTAAAGCCTTCTTTTGTCAGTGCGATTTCAACAGGCAACTTGCACAGAAATGCACTCATAAATAAGGACTTGAGGGTAAAAGCAAAGCTTCATTTAAGATGGGTGGGGTAATCTGCGCAGTGGGATTTGACAGCCACTGATGAGATACAGAATTCATGATTGTATATTATATGCATGGCCTGTGAGAATAAAGCAGCAGGCAATGCAGAATATTATAGGCCTCTTTTTATTCACTCAGCACATTTTATTACTCGTTTTACACAGGGATTCATTTACGTTGGTGACATTTGGATTGTCAGCATTTGGCAAGTGGTGGGCTGAGAATTCACACTGAAGGGCTGACTAATTGGGCACCACATCCAAGAATCTTACTGGAAACAATCCAGAGTTAAGATCATTTTATATTACCGCAAATATTATTCACTTTTCTTTTGTAAATCTGCAGTGTACAACACATAACATGGAAATGATCTGCTGTGCAGAAATGGTCGTCTTTTATTGCTCTTTTTGTTATGATGCAAAAATTGTCCTTAAATTTGAAAGTACAACACAGTGCCAGGATTGCAAATCCAGACATGAAAGCATGTTGACTTTTGAACTGTCTCTCCAGTCTCTGTCTTAATTTGCATTCGTTAAATTCATGCAAATGAAGGAGGAATTGCCCTGTGAGTGAACCGTCTGTGTGTCATTTGATTCCCCTCTGATCACGACAAAAGGAGTAGAAGGAAAAGACTATTCATCTCTGTAAAACAGCTCAAATTAAACTGTTTTTATAACTACTCTATGTAAAAAGATACTATTGTTTTTACGCTGCGCCTTTGATTCTCTTCTAAAACAGCTGATTTGTACACAGTTAAAGAAAAGCCACTTGGAAGCCACTCTTCCATTGCAGCCTTATGTTTTCATAAATTAGCAAAATCTTCCAAATTCTTGATTTGATATAGTAAATGGCAAATTATATGTTTCTATTCATTATACTTTGCAAAATTGCTCAAGCTCAGCTCCAGATTAAAAAAGCTTAGGTAAACAGCAATTTTCAAGAGCTGCTACCGATTTAGGCCTGTACTTTGACTGGGCCAAACTTACATATCCACATGCCATACCCATTTCATCATAATTATGGTTGGATCTTAAGCGTTGGTGTCCTTCTGCAAGTTAAACCCCTGTCTAAAAAAGTTTGCACAATAGAACATGTTTTCTTCCAGAATTGCCCTGTATTTACACCCATCCATACTCCCATCAGCTCTCCCTGCTGAAACAATAAAACCTCAAAGTATGATGTTACGACCACTAAGTTTCACCATGACAATAGTACATTTGTAAGTACTTTTAAAAGGCACAATATGAGTTAAAGAAAAACTTCAGGTATTAGTAAACGAAACCACTAGCCTGGCCACGGTTTTCCTATGCAAGTCTCCTCAAATATAAAAATCTCTTTAGAGGAGGTCAAGGGGCTGGTTTTCACCAGGCTACCAAACAATGAGAGTTAAAGAGTTTTGGCTGTATTTTTGCTGTGTGTGGTATGCAGCAGGATTTAAAGTTGTGAGAGGATATAAATGCAGACGCAGAAGTTGAGCTCAGATTGTGACATATTTTCCCCCCGCAGCTGAGCTGAATGACTTGCTGAATAAGATGTTTGCAAATACAGAGAGGGTTGTCTGTAAGTGTCTTTTCTCTTTTTTTTGGTGGAAGATTTTGTTTTGGTGACATTAGACATTGGTATGGTTATTTCCCCAGTCATATTTTAACTAATACATCCACTGTCTATGAATTATAATATAAGCTTCAGGGCTCAAGGTTGTGCTGTGATTTATTTAAAAGTAAAATACCTTCCTGAATATTTATTGTGTCTGGCTTTTAATGGAATGCTTTCCCCGACACATACCCATTTGCATTTCTGTTTTTAGCCAGGTATTCAAATGTGTTTTAACACATTCGACACATAGGATTAACTCAAAACATAATTTCTTTGGAAATGCTAAGAGTACAGGACCATAGCAAGGAGGTACTGGGCTCGAATTCCATGCATGGAGTTAGCATGTTCTCCCAGTGCATGTGTGTGGCTCATGTGTGTAGTTAATTGGTCTCTGTAATGTAAGTGTGCGCTCTGTGTTGCCCTGCAATGATCTAGCAAACCGTCCAGAGTGTACCCCACCTCTTGCCTGATGACCGCTCGATATAGGCACAAGCCCCCATCATGACCATGCAGGGATATGTGTTTTTAGATAATGGATAGCTGTATATTGGTTACTTGGTTTGGTTATTTCCCCAACAACTCCTGTGAGTAGTGACAGTTCTGGATATAGACATAGTGACTTTCTGCCCAGGGCACAAACCACATGGAGATGCCAGGAGGCAAAACAAAGCAATATTTTAGTTGTGCTTTAAATTAGTTTTCTCTTGCTGCAAGAAATTAAAGAAAATATTTCTGTGTGATTCTCAGCGTATCATTTAGTAGTAAGAGCGATGTATTACATATGTTTACACATGGTTACACTTCAGCTGATTTCTACACTGAACAGAGCTTCTGTAGAAGTCAATTCAAAACTTTTGAGCTAAGTATTCCATAAATAAATGTGGAATCCATAAGAAAGGGAGGAAAAGGGGGCCTAACAATGCTAACTTAGCGCTATGCCCACCAGAAAGGACAAAAAAAACCCAGTAAATAGATGATTCCAGTATGCACTGAATTATTCTGATTACATATGTTTTAAAATTTCTTGTTTTGACATTTCTACTGCACTGATTTTGTAAAGAAATTTTTCAAATCCATCCAGAAGAACAAATATGAGGTAAATATGTTTTGGCTTATAATGTTCATAGTATATACAAATATGTAATAACTGCCTCAGAAGAATATTTGGCCACCTATTTGTTTTCTAATCAAATGTTAATGCTACTTGTGTGTCCATTCAGCCAACTGATATGAAAAGCAACACAATGTACAAGGCATTGTAAAAAATATGCAAATCCCTTGATGTTTTTCACATTGTCATTTTTTGGCTCACAAACGTTCATCAATTGTAACAGGCTTTTTAAAAAATATTATTTTGTCATAGATTAATACAAAAAGAGCATTATTATGAGGTTAAATAAATAAAAAAAAAATCTCACATGAATTTTAGCTTGTATAAAAATCTAAGATGCCGAGTGCATTTTAAGTCAAATATCTGCCTTGAAATATCATAACACACCTAATTAAATATTTTTCAAGAGGTTGAAATGAGGGCAGCTACTTTCAAAAAATCTTCCAAAAGCAGAGGTATGAGGAAGCCTTTGTCTATAACAGTCACATCTGAGCACATTTTCTGACACGAGCAAGAGGAAACATAGCAGTGATGGAGGAGATGTTACGTAAAACTCTGACAAGCTTTCAAAGTCCATTACAAGCCACTTATGGTTATTTATACTATGAAATATTTAGGCAGCACTTTTTCTTGCAAGCACATTCTCAACTGTAAACCGCACTTTGAGGTACAGTAGATTGACAAAATTTGATGTTTTATGACAGGAAGCTGGACAAGATATCTAGAGAAGGGTTCATTAAGTCATGTTTTAGATGCTGAAAAGTAAACAAAAGCTTCACAGCAACCACTCCAACTTGAGTTTGCTTTTAATAACCGGCAAAATCAGATTTTAGCATAAGAAGATGCCATATAAATGACTGTTTAATAGCCACTTTGTGTTTTCTTTACTTTCTCTGCTGAGCCCACTTTGTGTTCTTTCCTTGCCAACTCCCGAGGGAAAGAGGAGGAATTGTTTCAGTCTGTGAATTGAAGGTATTCTGGTCTTTTCACTCTCATCCTGTGATTCTGACAGCATGGTTCTGAAAGTTTCCTTCCTCTCTAGGAAATGACACTCTAATGGCACACTCTTGCCTGTTCTGTGGTCTTCAGTCACAGCTGTCTAATGAGAGCATCAGTGTGTAAGTGGCTGCTAATGACGGATGCCTTCAGTTTTATCAACTGGCAGCAACTTTCAAAAGCATTTTGAGGAAAACACAATTTTGTAACAGATTGAAAAGAGTGTTTTTGTGATTCCACAGGGCTAAATTTCAGTTTTGCATCAAAATTAGAAGATATAAATAATTTCACCTCAGTTAACCCTCTTTGGTGTAGAGTCTAGAGAACAAATAGACACATCATTGTTAAAAGGAAGTCGTAACACTTCCCATTTGCAGTTTAGTTCTGTAGATTACACATGCACCTTCTTTAAGAACGTTTGTTAAAAAAATATGTTCTGATTAGATGAGATTACTGTTTTAGTCTGTTGTCCCAAAAAATGCAGTTCAAATCATCCTACTGTTGAGATGTATTTATTCGATAGGAGAAGGGAAAGAGTCGATAGAGAGATAATGGGGCTCAATACTTGACAATCCTGGGATAAAATCTACTGTAAGCTGCAAAAAACTTGAGACTGAGGTAAAGATTAATCTTTTAGCAGACCAGAGATCATGACAATACAACCAGAGCCATAAGAGATTGGCTTTGATAAAATCTGGTCCTAAATCAAATCTATGACAAGACATGTGACTCTATGGATCCAATCCAATCGGCTATTTGGTAAGGAAAAGTTAGCCAAAAATATCAGTTATACATAAAAAGCTGGTTGGGATATTTCCTGCAAGACTTACTGTAATTGCATTATGTACCTTTACTGCGCATGATATTTTTATATATTTTGTCAAGCAGTAGTAGAATATATTTAAATGATACGATGATAAATTTGTTTTTAGTCACCCATGAAACAGGTGCTTTATGATTTCATAAGGGTGTGTTTATTGTAACTTTAATGCTTATAGGATTGCTCTGTGACCCTAAGCCGCCAGGTTTTTAAAAATTCATGAGTTTTAATTGCAAACTAACATTCTGCTCACTGATTGAGCAGCAAATTGAATTATAATAAAATAAAATAAAAAAAGAATTTGATCTCTTTTAGTCAATATGTGGCACAAAAATAATAAATCCCTAAAGTTCGTGGGAAGTTTAGGTCTGAATGACATTTTCTGCAGGAGCTTTCATCCCATATCACATTGTGTTTTTGTTAAACTATATTTTTATAATGAGCACTTTTGCACACACCTCGGTTCAATTTTATCCCTCTCTTTTTTAAGCTTCACATTTTAAATAGAATTGCAAATCAAGGGTTAATTTAAATGAGGAACGGCATCCGGTGGCATTCACTGGGAGGATAATTTTCCGTTTCTTTTCTTATCACTGCTCCGGAAATAGAGGAAAGGCAAATTATCATGAGCATAAAGTGAGTGTAAGTTAAGTCTGTAAGAAGATTTATTTGCATAAGCACACACTGGCGAACCAGCTTCCTGTTAAACAGCTTTGGATGAAAAAAAAACGTTGTTGATGCTATAATACATAATGACTGTACCAAGCAATTTTCCAGCAGTGCTTTTCCCCTGCTTCATAGAAAAACTGAGTGCTAGTGAGAGTTTTTGCAATGACCCAAAATAGTACTTTTCATCTTTATTTTCTTTAAATGACTTTTACACTTGTACACCTAAAAGGGAAAAGTTTCCCTTTTATTCCAGGTGCAGTAACATGCTTTCACATCTTTCACATTATGACGAGTGACTACGAGAAACAGCTGCATGTGTCGCAGTCATGTCTAAGGAAAACATTCTGGATTAGTAATCCGAAGCTCCTTTATACTAAGGTCATTATAAAAAAGTAAAGATGTAAAGATCATTTACTTTGCTTTATAGGCGGCCTAAGTACAAACTGTCCCAGCCAATTATATGAGGGCATTTTTCTGTCAGCCAATGAATGTCCAAAATCTGTATGTTTAGCTAACCTAAGGAAAATAAACAAAAACTGAAAAAGTCTTTATGGCAGGGGATTTATTAAACTACACCTCCCCCTTGTGGCAGCTCTGAGTAGAACAGTACTGTGCCCACTCAGGGCATAGAAACCGGCTAAGAATTTTATAAAAACGGTGAATAAAATAATAAATTTCACAAACTATAATAAAATGCACTATTTATACTAGAAAAACATAGCAATTCGAGTACAACATTTTCTATCAACTCTCTTTTGTCATTTCCTTAGGTTTCACAACGCTTTATTGCAAAAGGTAGAGTCACTCTTCCAGATTATTGAATCTAGATGTTCCACACACTTTCGTACCCGCGGGTTAATAAAATCAAGCACATAATCATGCTAATTAGTTTTTAAAGCAGATCAGCAAATAATACAGTGTTAGATGTGCACAGAAAACTGTGTTCAATAGCATTGATGACTAGTCAGACTAATCAGAGAATTCAAAAATGCACAGTTGTCTCAATTTAATTGATCACCAGATTTCGTGATTTTTTTTTTTTCACGAGCAACTTAAACTGTAGCAACAACTTCAGCCTCAGTTTGGATTCTGAATTCATAACTAATGTACTTTTTTGGGGACAAAGGGTGAGTCTCTGAATTAGATCTCACTTTTTATATTTGCCCTTTAGAGAGAAACCTATAATAAGGGTTTAGTAGGGCTGCACCTCCTCAGTACAGTAGGAGCATTAGCACCACACACTGACTCCCGATTTGATTTGATTTCTGCGCTGTCTCTTTAGCACGTGACATAGAAATCATTAAATTATAGCAGAGGTCTGACTGTTGTTGTTTTGTCCGCCGGCTAGCCCCGCCCACCTGTCCCTCTTATAACAGCTGCCTTCAGACGGCTGCGGGGATCCAGCAGCAGACCTGGTCCTCATTCGCACATGGACATCTAGCAAGTTTCCCACCCACAATGGAAGCCAATATTGTTGTTATGGGGACAGAAAGTGTCGGGAAATCAGGTAAAATACGTTTTCTTCCGCTGGAGACTAACTCTTCTGGAATTGCTTTTGAATATTATTTATTTTCTTCCTCAGCAATGACTGTGCGCCTGTTGACTCGGAGATTTATAGGTGAATATGGAGACATCGGTAAGTTTGCGCTACGCTCCCTTAACTTTGATGCCTTTTCAATGAATGAACTCTGACACAAATTTCTTTTCATTTTTCAGAATCCATCTACAGTCAGAGTTTTATAGTAGATGGGAGGGAGGTCACTCTGAATATCTGGGACTCACCTTACTCTCAGGTAAGGTGTATGTACTGTCTAGTCCCCATAAATCTTGTAAGATGCTCCCTTATTGATGTTTTATATTCAGTAGAAGATGGGTGATCTGGTTCACTGTCCAGGGTGCCACACCCTGAGGGGCGCCCACATACAAAAAAATCTGCAGATCTATCTGTCTGTTTGTTGTGGACACCATCTGTATTCTGTACAATGTAAGGACTGCAGAAAATGAGAAGAAAAAAATCTGGACTATATTTGATCATCTATAATTTGAATTTAAATGTTTACACTGATCAAACCTTAACTGGGTATTCTACATAGAAGAAAATATGTTTTAGGCAACTTCAGACTTGTGAACACCAAAAAGACCATTTTGAACTCTTGTTAAGGCATTAATAGCACAAGATGAATGGGAAAATTGCAATTGGCCTATATATGTAGTGGTGTTCATGCAAGACCTCCGATCTTAAGCAAAAACCAGGTGAAAAAAAACTGAAATTATGCAGCAATTTTATTAAATGTCTTATTTTGCAGGATTTGTCTTTGGAAACTTCACATTTCCATAAGAAGATCCAGTGGGCAGATGGCTTCGTCCTGGTCTACAGCATCTGTGACAGAGCCAGCTTTAACGCCATCAGCAGGCTGGTTCAGAAGATCAAATCCACTAGAGACTGCTTTAGCAGGGATAAAGTTCCCATAGTGATAGTGGGCAACAAAAAGGACCTGCACCACAGACGGACAGTGTTGAGTGAGGAGGGCCAGATGCTGGCCCTCAGCATGGACTGCCTCTTCTATGAAGTCTCGGCTGCAGAGAACTACCACAGCATTGTCTCTGTGTTTAACGGCCTTGTGGACAGAATGAAGGATGCCAAGCTCACCACAAAGAGACCTCTGAGGTTTAAGGGCATAGTCAAAAGCATGTCTGCTGTGTTTGCCAGAAGGAGGACAGATTCACTTTGAGAGAAAAATGAAGGGAGAAGAAGAGGATGGAAATTGTGTGCATTTTACCAGATGGAAAAAATAATAGTATGAAATGACTCTGAATTCGGAAAAGCCATCAAGCTTCAGAAAATATGAGCTAAAACACACATGTTGCAGATGTTTCCTGGACCTCAATATAAACAAGAAAATGGCTTTCACCTTTCTGGACTGTAGAAAAACTGTTTTGTGCAGGATATTTAATCTTTATTTATCAGTGTTATATAAAAAGTGCACACTGGACTTAGATGTCTTCATGTAAACATAAAAGTGTATTCAAATTCTTCCAGAACGGTTAACTCTTATACCAAAGAAATGGTCTTAAAAGAACCACTTCAAGCATACTGTCATTTTAAACTAAAAGCTGCATAACTCCATGCATTCACTTTTTGTCTATTGTACTAAACAACACATAGCCTTTGACACAACATAAGTTTTCAAAGCTGTGAAATTCAGTTTGGTCAAAGTGTAATATTTGTTGCAAAGAGGGAGGAGTGCAGCTTCGAGAAAAATGTTTGTCGTTCTAAAATAATGGAGTGTGTTTTTATTTTTTACTATTTTTTCCGTTTCCTTGAATGTGAACAGTTATTGTTTACAGCTGGAAATAAAGAATGAACCTATATTTCATTTGTCTTCCATGTTGAATTCCTACACTACTTTTCTTGGTAATAAGAATTTACAGAATCTAACATCTAGCAAAAGTGATTACAGCAATCACATTTGGTAAATATATAATTATATTTGTTCATGGGACTACAGTGAAGACATGACACTTTCATGCAATTTTAAGTTGTCACTGCAAAGCTTGTATAACAGTGTAAATTTGCCGTCCCCTCAAAATAAGTTGTGTGATACACCATGAAATGTTCCTAATCCACATATATATGAAGATATATGTGGGACTTTTCAAATTACTCTCATTACTTCACATGTAGCACATGGTTTACACAGTCTAACATAGAAGTAAGCCCAAAAAACATACAATAGGAGAAAATTTACCTAAAGTATGATTTTGGGTGGGGTGGGGAACCTAAAATACCATGAAAAGAAAGAACATGCAAGTTGTAAGGAGGGGTCAGACCATAAGCTCCATACTGCATCAGTTTGGTCTGCATTGCTGTTGTAGGACGTAACTAAAAGTGGCAACATGACATATTGGCACTTTGGGCACAATTTGGGCATGTTCACATACTGGCAACAACTCATTTTGTTGCCAGTTGTTTAGATATTAATGGCACTGTGTTGAGTTATGTTAAGAGGGCAGGAAGTTTGCACTCTTATGCAAGCCCTATTGACTACTTTGCATTGTATCAAAGTTCCTTATCTTCAGTGTTATTCCAAGAAAAGATATATAAAACAAAAAAAAATGTGAATGGGGTAATCACTCTTTTGAGATATTGTAGGTTAGATATTTGGCCACAATAATAAGAAGTGTATTTGGCTTGTGTATTTTAAAACCTAATTATGTTCTACCGACTATCAAGCATATAGTGGTATGATTATCGTAAGGTCTGCCAGTGGTGCTGATATGTCGGACAAAGTGAATATTGAAATTAGCTTCACCTCAAATTAACAGTTAAATGATTTGAACTTGGTCCTAATTGGGCACCCCAACAAGAAAATGATTTTCAGCACACATCTGAACTGGTTTCAGGATGAATAAAGCAGACTAAGTTTGACTCGAAATTGCATCTGACCTCAGACAACAGAAAAAAATAAACTTTATGGAACTTGTCTAAAAACCACATCAATAACTGAAAACTAAGCTATTTAAATTAGCCCTGCAACTTCTGATCAGTCATATAACTGGCAGAATAATACCAGGACCTTGTTGCTGGCTACAAATAGCCCACAGTTTCTTTGCATCCACAATGGGGAATTTATTCAAATATTAATGATAGAAAATTCACAATAATTTGAAAAGATTTCTCAAGTCACCTTCTAATGTTGAAGCAAGACTTCATATCAGTGCTCCTTTTGATTGGAGTCCAAATCCACCTCTGGAACTATGTGGAGGAGTTACCCCTAAAAAACCTTCTAACCGGCCTGAAGTATGCTCCAGTAAACTTGGTCTTACCCAGAGATTAAGCAAAACCGTCTGCTGTTAGGTGTTGGGAAGATGTCCATTCTAGTGGTTAACAAGGCAGCTGCACAAGGGGGCAAATGGCAGGTAAGCCGGTGCCGCTCGTCCTCCTTTTCTTTTCTTGTCTATGAAGAATGTGACAGGAATAAGGCAGGGGTTAACAAAGCTTTATGGCCCCTACAGGTCACTGTCACTGTCTGTGACCTCTCAAGATTTTCACATGGGGAACCCATAACAAACACCAGCCAGACTAAAACGCTTTACCTGTGAGAGCTGCTTGTGGCTTTACTGGAACTGAAATCATGTGTTTATAGAAACTGCCAACATGACATTCCAATGCAAAATTTATAAAAGATTTAGCCACGTTACCACACTGTAGTTAGGAAATTAACTTTGAGTGATAATGATCTTGATCCTTGTAAAACTTCTTGTGTAATTTTGGGGAAATTATGTCTGTCCATCCGTCCATCCATCTGCCTGCTTATAGAGGAAAATGTAAGCACCCTTCCCCCATCTTCTGTATGGGGGGAGGGTGGCATTCTGGTGCTTATCTTCATGTTAGGATCCAAGCACAATAAAAAATGAAGAGGAACTTGGAGACTGATTTTTGCAAAAACTGCAAAAGAGAACTTTCAGTGAGGATTTCAAATTGTAAGCTAAATGATGTGCAAGTGAATGTGAGCTCTTACTGTCCAGTGCTGCTTGTCAAAGGTTACCAGGAACACATGCAGAGCTACAGAGCAACATTAAAACATTAAGTATTCTGAAGAATACTAATCAATAGAGAAACTTACAAATCATGCAAGTGTGATGGCAGCATTTCCTATTTATTCCAAACTGTTGTTTCTTTAAAAGAAATATATTAAATTTAATAGAATAGGTTCTTTTTTTGTAACATAAAAACAGCCAGTTTATCTCAGAAACAGCGGTGGATGTCTTTCCCTGGAACCAGAGCTTGTTAAAAAACACTGAAAGGCTCTTCTGATTTGTCATAAGAGCCTTTCAATGTTATAATGTTATGACCTCACCAAAAACATATGGATTGTTGCTTTGGTTTTGTCATGCATGTTTCAGAAATTTATGAATCTCCCATGGAATTAAACAAGCCACTAAACTGATTAAATACATAAAACCAAAGTCATAAACGTAAGAGAAATTAAGGTAATTTCACATTAAAGATTTATAGATACCATTGTGCCCAGTAAAACAGTAAGATTATCATCAGTGCTCCTAAAGCAGACAGTCTCTTATGAACATTTATGTGAGTCTTCTGGCTGCACGTGATCAGATCACCTGTGACTCCAAAGAAACCCAATAAGGAAATAATTTGCTCTTTTTTTCTTTAGCTTTTCCCTTCCAGTCACCTTTCAGACATCAACCCGTGACTATTTCCTTTCTGGCTCACAGCACGTTTTAAAGAGACACAGGTGATCAGTGCACAATGTGATTTTCTTTCTCCTTATTAAATGCGAGCCGGGTTTATTTCATTACTGTAAAGCTAAGTATTTGTTATGTTCTTAAGGAGGCCAGCAGGTTTAAAAACAACACAAACAAAGAAATGGAAGGACCAAAGCTACATTTTTTTTCTATATTTTCACAGAATACAGCTTTTATTTATTATGAGAAATCGCATTAGTTTTCTTGGATTGCATGCTAATATTACAGGATTATGAAAGCAATACCTGTTTTGATGAAAATAACAAATGTACAAAATTAGCCATATTTAAAGGTAAAGCTGTACAATCCAACTAAACCAGGAATCTTATGTCCAATACAAGTTTTAATGAGGCGTATATATACTTACACGCTATGTCTACAAATGTCATGTTGGATTGTTGTTGTGAAGCCAAATGCAGACAGGAGGTAGCCACAATCCTAGTATGAGGAATTTTAATGAAACAAACAGCACAGTTTGGACCTACAACAACAAATGAAGAACAAGGACACACCATGAGGATCTGGCAAAGAGTGGATGAGAACAGGGTGATCATATGACTGTATGCTGGGAAGGGACATGAACAATTCAAATGAACACTGGGATAATGCCCTGAACGAGATAAAGACAGGAACAAACACATATGTTTATTCCTGTTCACTGTGTTTGTTCATTGTTTTATGAGTAACCCTAATAGAACAACACCGGAGTACACAATTAACTCAAAGTGCTGCAAAATTGTATGAACAAATTTTTTTGAGAAATGTTGAGTTAGTATCTGTCCAATGTGTACCCAGCCTCTCTCTCAATTATTTCTGTAGGTACGCACCAGCCCACCCTCCCCCTCTTTGCATTCATTAAAGGAAACTACTTAAACTTCAAAATAGATTTCATTATATAAATATAAATATGGCTGGATGGTTAAAATAAGTCATTATATTTATATTGCACATTTCAGCATGGAGGCAATTCAAAGTCCTTTACACAATAGAAACATAACACAATTAGCAAATAATAGTAATTTCGAGCAAAATGTGGGAGGATGGCTAATTGGATTATGTTGGGCTCAGCATTTTCGGTACCCAGTTAGTGCTGTTCATTGGTCTCAGCAGGGCAGGAGCTTATCTCAGCAGTCAATGGCTAAGAGGCTGGGTACACCCTGGACAGGTCACCAGACCATTACGAGGCCAACACAGAGACAAGTACAAGACATACTGTGCATTCACAGAAACTTATATCAAAGGTCAATTTACCAATTATCATGCAGGGTTTAGACAGTGGAAGGAAAGCAGAGAACCTAGAGAAAACCCATGTATGCACAATAGGCTGTAGAACATGCTGAATCAACACTGAGCCAAGATTGAAAATGATCCTTGCTTGTGAGTTGATAGTGCTAAAGAATGCAGCACTGTGCAGCCCACTGGCACGACTTTGTAGCAAAAGTTAAATGTCTTTCTTTTACTAAAACTTTTAGTTCTGATGCATGGACCGCAGAATAATCTTTGTTACTCAACGAGCTGGTGCCTTAGATTATTCAGTAAAATGTGATAACTTTTCAAAAATGTCAATTATACCTTTACTCATGCCCTTTTGCCTTTGCTAAGCTCTCCCACAAAGACTTATCAGACCTCCTGCAGCGGCCGACTGCTCAGCAGAAGGCCTTGATGTGTAACCACCATGACCATTACTTACCCCCAGCAGTGAATGTCTTGAAAGTTCAAAGTTCAGTAGCGCTTGTATTTTCCATGTTAGGATTTAATGATTCATCTCATTCTTCCATTATTTTTTTCCTGCATTTTCTTTAAATAATTTCCAACGTCCAACAGTTAAAACCATTTGAGATAGTTTGGGGCTCTTTTTTCATTTTTTTATTTTTGGCCAAAACCATAACTTCAGGCAGTAAAGATTATTCTAAAGGACAACATTCAAAGCTTTGTTATGTAAATAACAGACTCAGTAAAAGCCAATCTGGGCTCTTAGCTGACAGTATATTGGTTTTAACAAGTTTAATTTTAATGTACTTAATTACAGCAGACCAAGTACAAAAGGTAGAGCATTATTAAGAAGGTTTACATTAATTTTACAAAGAACAAAAATCTAAAATGTGTCAAGTACATTTGTGTTAGACCCCCTGAGTGAATGTTTCGTAGGATCACCTTTTACTGCAATTACAGCCTTTAGTCTTTTGAAATATGATAAATTCTATCAGCATTTTTAAATCAGGTCTTCAATTGTGGGGACATTTAAGAACATGTAAACCATTCAATTTGAGCTCTTGATGTTTGAATCACTTGTTTTGATTCCAAAGAGCCAAATAAGACAGATTTATGTTGATCTTGCTCTCTTGCAGAGACCTAACGCTGTTTTGACAGGTAAACTGAAACCTTTCATGAGTTCATCCACTTTAACACAGACGGACTGTGTTGAAAGTGACTTAGCAGTGTCAGACTCAGGAGGGCTGAACGCAAGTATATGGCACTACTTCAGGATTTATATTTATACACATTTTAACAGTATGCATCATTTTCCTCCACTTCACAATTATGCACTGATTTGTGTTCATCACATGAAATACCAATATAATACAATAAAGTTTGTGGCTGCGATATCACAACATGTAAAGAATTTAATGACGTTTGCAGTTACTTCAGTATGGAGCTGAACACTTGCAAATCACCACAGTACTTTTTTCTATATCCTCGGCTCTACACAATGCATTTAATAGACATGACTGATGTAAATGAAGCAAAGCACTAAAAACCAGCAACTCATATTAAGGCCCTCCACTTGATTGAAAGGGACTCTATTGACATAATTCCGTGGATCAATTAAATTTTGCTTGTTTGATCTTTTAATAACTAGAGACTCCAGACTGGCTAGTCATGTCTGGAGGGCAGAACTGATAATGCTTTGATCTAATATAAGTTAAAAGAATGGTTGGAAACACGCTCTCTTCCTAACAAGGAGCATGCATGGAGGGAAAAGAAGACTCTATTTAGAATGTGAGCTGGCAAATGCAATCAGGCGTGGTGTCTCAGTGAATCATTACACCGTGAAGGGATAAAATGCTGACTGGGAGCTGCTGAATGGTAGACCACACATTTTTGACCAATCTGGAGTGATTATAAATGCAGTTAACTTATTTAGTTGAAGTCAAAGTTACTCTCACAAAGGCTTGATTGAGTGGATTTTCAAATTCCAACCAGAATGTGACTTTTTTTATATATTGATATAAAGATATTGTCAAACTATACTTTGGATCTGAAGTACACATCAGAGACTTAGAAAAGCAAAGTTAAGCACAATTTCTTTCCAGCATAAGGGACGCTGACTCGTGATAAATTAGAACTCTATAGGCAAAGTGTAAGGAACTAATTTAAGGGGCACCAATGAAAAAGAACCTGACACTGACCTTTAACAAGCATCTGATATTCAAATCAGTCAGTCAAGTTTATTGGTTAAGCCCATTTAAGCCACAAGGCAGTTCAAAGTGCTTAACATCATAAAAGCAAAAATACAAAGTCATAAAAGACATCATGCAGTCAAAAATTGAACAAGCATTACATTTTGATGACTGCCATAATCAAAGTCATCAATACACATCAAATATGTTGGCCAATGTTTAATTTCTTATGATTCAAACGCAACTCTAAACAGGTGGATTTTTAGTCTAGATTTAAAGGAAGTCAGTATTTTGGCTGTTTTGCAGTTTTCTGGGAGTTTGTTTCAGATTTGGAACACCACAAAAAATAAAGTAAAAGTGTTTTGCATCAGACTCTTTAATCTAAAACAATCTGTTTGGTGGCAAAACAGATTGTTTGTTTAACTACTTGAATGTCAGAAACTGAAGTAATCAGTCCCGTCTCTCAGGACAGAGCTGATTACAGCAAAGAATTCAATATTTCCAATTCTTTGCTATAATCTTTAGCCTCAGAGAAAGCAACATTATGTCAGAGTTAAAGGTGGATATAGTCACCTTCTGATGGCAATGGCAACATACTTAAGACAACTTGTACAGAACAAGTCCCTTCAAGTTACATGCAAAGAGCCACACGTGACTTACTCTCAGAACTCACAGCAGGGGTCTGTCCTTTCATGCGATACTCATTCTCTGAAAAACGCTGCCAAAAAGGGAGGAGCTGTGGAGTAAGAGTCCTGAATGTGAAGAATGCTATTAATTGCGTAGAGGCATCCAGGGTCACACAGAAAGGTAACACGTGCAGTGTCAACTTTAGCCTGTCGCCAAGGATAACGGATGAAAACACACTGTCGTTTTCATGAATGCAGGACAAAGCAGTTATCTTTAAATTGAGCTACGTTGTAGATATCATAGTGTTTGAATATCTTACCTAAATTAGATTTATTTACAATTTCACAACACAATTCTCTACTTTTGTTCAAATTTTTTGAGTTTAATTCTTCCCTCCCAAACAATTTCATGTTCAAAATAACCTGGGATTCAGTTAAAAAGGTGGTTAAATATGTGCTTTCCCTTGCAGAAACGGTGCATTTCTTTATGATGCGGAAAAAAAACATGGACCGCTTCATAAGGTTCGGAAAGAAAGCAAAACTCTCTGCTGATCTAGTGCTCTACTCGTGGTATCAAAAAGTGTCACCATTCTTGGAGGGCACATCTTCTTGCTAACAACTGGTTGAATGAGGCACTGTTTCATGATTCACTGATGATACAATTTAATAACATCAGGGAGATCTAAAATCTAATTTACTGAGTGAGTGAGTCAAATGGAATCTACAATGTCAAATGGAGAAGATATGATATGTCACAATGTTTATTAAGAGTGACAGATAAAAAAAAAAGAAAACTTCAAACATTTTAGGGAACTTAACCAAAGTTGAGAATGTAATAACACCTGAAAGTATGATTTTTTTCCCACGTATTTGTCATTTTAAAGTTAAGCAGAAGGAATAAAAAGATTGTGTTGCAGTCAGATGAGCCGCTTTAAATATTGGTGGCTGTAGATCAGTGGGAAGAGTATTTGCCTTGCTATCTGAAATTTGTAGGTTACAGGCATGCTGTCATATGACAAAAAACCCCGTGTAAGACATTTCCTCCCAAGTTGTCAACTGATTAGTTTATGAATTTAAATAACAGACTCAGTGAATGTGGGGCATAATAGTGTACTGTGAGTTGTCAGTATGACTAGAAAAGTGCTTCTTTTGTTGAATTAATTTAAAATCATTCAAAATTTCAGTCAGTCACAATTTTGCTTTTTAGTCTTTATGTATAAATATGCACAAAGTGTGCATTTTGAGACGTAATAAGCACAGGATGCTACATTCTAACTTAGAAGGACATGGCAGTTCTGGAAGAGGCCACAAGGGGGCAGCTGTATTCAATAAACCTGTCTGTTTATACACAAAGTGAATCGTCCTCTTTCTTCCTCAGTTTGTCCTTGTTTATCTTTTGTGGACTATTCCCACCTCAGCCTGCTCCTGTTTTTCCATTTCTGTACTCCAAGGAATGAATGAGAAATCTGTTTGATCAAAAAAGCACCTTCGACAGCAGGAAGTCAGCACCATCTGGGGGGGAAAAAGGGTTATGAACAACAAAGGTCATTTTTAAACATTTGATTGTTGTCCTCACGTTACAGGAAAACAAAGCGAAAGTGGCATTTATGATAAAGAATATTGCCCTGGTGATTGGTTCACAATGCATGGGAATCTGATAACAATTCACAGAAGGCAGTGGAGGGCTATTTTAGAGGGAGCGAATAATTCAGCACTCAAACATGGGTGCATTGCTACAGTTTTCATTTTAATACCCTGGTTTCCACCCGCAGTTGCGTGGCATTCATGTAGAAGATCAGAGAGTAAAGGTGTGGGGTTCATAAAGTCAGCTGGGTTGTGCTTTCATTTTTAGCTCGAGGCAATCAGACGTTTTTCTCAGAAATGAGAAATGACTGAATAGAGCCAAAAGCTGTCAGACCTACTGGACCATAGACTCAGACGGCTGCTGCAGGCCCAAAATTAGTTATAATTGGTCTACTGTTACCTGTTCAACAGTTCATTTTACTAAAACCTTTTTTAGATTTAGATTATTGCAACTGAAGTTACTTTGAAATCCCATTTTACACAACAGACATGCATCACATTGTTTAGCTGATTTACAGCCCACTGTCTTCAACTAGTAGTGTTTGCTCGCGTTCTCACTAAAACCAGGAAGATAGAGCACATAACACCAGTTTTAAAGTCCCTCCACTGGCTCCCTGTAGCTCAGA
>CAEGAE010087920.1:0-46733 GCA_903067095.1 Girardinus metallicus | reverse complement strand
CACTTAAAAAGATGAGAGAGGCCTGTAATTGACATCATAGGTAGACCTCAACTATGAGAGACAAAATGAGAAAAAAAGATTCAGAAAATCACATTGTCTGATTTTTAACAAATTTATTTGCAAATAAGGGCGGAAAATAAAGTATTTGGTCAATAACAAAAGTTCATCTCAATACTTTGTAATATATCCTTTGTTGGCAATGACAGAGGTCAAACAGCTTTGACCTCTGTCAAAACTGCACCATTCTTCCCAGCCTGGTGCAGCTCTACAATTCTGTTTCTGGTGTCCTTCGACAGCTCTTTGGTCTTCACCATAGTGGAACTTGGAATGTGACTGTTTGAGGTTGTGGGCAGGTGTCTTTTACATTGTTAACGAGTTCAAACAGGTGCCATTGATACAGGTAATGAGTGGAGGACAGAGGAGCCTCTTAAGGAATTACAGGTCTAATTTAATATAACTTAAATCTGAGTTCTATTCTCTCAAAGGCAGCTTATTAAATCTGTCCGTTTTCACTTGTTGCTCTGAGCATTTTGGACAAAACTCTGCCTTTTAATTTAACAGCTGAGGGACGGCTAAATCAATTTCCGAGGCTTTAGCTGTTTTCTTATCGTTCCAACCTCTGCCTGCCTCGTACTTCTCTCTCTTCTCCTTCTGCCTACGGTTATTTATAGCCTGGTATGTGCCGTGGCAGCTCCCGACGCTCGTGCTCTGGTGATATGTGTGGCTGCCGCCGTCCCCCGCTTCTCCGATGGCACGGAGGGACATAATTATAGCGCCGCCGCCGTCACACTCCGTCATGGTCAGCGTGATGAAAAAGAGACCGTGATGTTTGTTAGTGTATCTGCTGGGGTCAGGTTGAACGGCCGAGCATCACTCACTAAGTCAGGCCAATCAGAAGCCAGATGACTGTTTGATGAAGTTGCGAGTTGTCGCCAGGGTTCTAATCTTAGGTTACATTTTATCTTACGGTGACTGTTGGAAAAAATGGCCTGTGAGATTCGGGAAGTTTCTGTATTCTTGTTCAAAATCATGGTTTGCAAAATGAGTCCAGTCATTCCTAAAAGACCTGCTGACTTAGTCTGAGGATGGATGAGAATTCATCGGCAGTCTGGAAAACTCTGGATGCTATTTTCCAGATTTAGACATAAGATTTAGACTTTCCTCTTTTGCTCTTAACCTTTCTCTTTCCATCCTGATCTCTATTTTTCACCCTCAAGTCCTTTCTTCGTTATTTAATTCCCTCCCTATTTCCTCGTGTCCTTCAATCCTCAAGCCATTCATGCTCTTCCTTCCGTTCTTGTGACTTCCTTGAGTTCATCTTACTGTCTTCCCTTTCATCCTTGTGTCCTTATTTCTTCCTTGATTCTCTCCTACTGCCATCTCTTGTGTCCTTCCTTTTAACACTTCTTCCTACTGTCCTTTCTTTTGTTCGTGTGCATTCTCCTTCAAACCTTGAAGGATTGAAGTTTTTCCTACTTCACAAAATCCTTCCTTTGCCGTCTTTCCTTCTGTCCTTGTGTACTTCCTTTCTATTAACTTAGCTTTCTTCCAATCTTGCTTGTGTCCATCTCTTTCATCCTCGAGTCCTTCCTTCTGTCTTTGAGTCCTTCTTTGTTTCTCAAGTCCACTGTTTTTGTGTCTTTCCTTCTCTCTTAAGGTACACTTACTGTTTTTGCTTGTGTCGTTTCTTTCTCAATTCATTCCAACTGACTTCCCTTATGTCCTTTCTTCCTTTTTTGAGTTCTTGTTTTTCCATCTCTACTCCTTTCTTGAGTCCTTCTTGCTGTTTTCTCTTGTCTTCTGACAAATTCCAACGATTCTTTTTCTTTTTACACTCAGTCATTCCTTCCTTCTTTAGTTCCGCCTGTCTTCCCCTTAACATATATGACATATATTGATAGTAAATTGTAAGCATTTACTATTTTAAAACTGGTGCATAGGATTAGGAACAGTGGAAATTTCACTCAGGAAAAGTCTGGAATTTTAAAAACGAACTCTGAAGTAATCTTTTGGGAAGCACAATCAATGATTCACAATTTAAAGTAGACACAAACTTTGCTTTTGTGAATATGGGAGATAATTATTTAAAGTCAACATAAAAAATACTTCTACAGTACATATTTTTTAGAGAATTGCAAGTAAATGTAATTGAAACAATTTGGAATTGACAAAAGAAAGCTGAGAAATGGGACTGGGTACATGTGATATTAGTTTGCGCTGTCTTAACTACGACAGTGTAAGAATCCCCACCGTGCCTTTGCCTTTTCACAAACCGTTGGACTTGAACTCGAGTCTTGAATCTATTTTCTGTCCATTTCAAAATAAGATGTGTGAATTCTTGAAGGGTGGCAGAGAGGGCTTGTTTTTGATGCTTACAAGTCGGTAGGTTTCTGTGTGTCAACTTTTTATCCTAGTAGCCCTCTCTGATAACGGCCTGAGGAAAGTTCCCGCTCTCCTCACATTCAGCTGTAGATGTTTGAGGGGTTTATTAGCGGTGTGATCCACAGTATCTCAGTGAGATCAAGAACTGTAACGCTGACTGGGATCAGAACTTTTAATTTCTTCATTTTCAGCAAGTCTTTTGTGGATTTACTGGTATCATCTGGTTCACGGTCATGTTGAACGGTCCAGTTCTGCTTCAGCTTTTACTTTCTCGTATGAAACGGCAGATTGATGTGTCACCACACATTCTACCGTGAATCCTCAAGATCACACAGTAATCTCTTTTTGTTAGTCTACTTGATTGGTCGCTGTCCAATCATTCGAGATGTGAAGAATGTGCCACTTGTAATTAAACCGTGACTCTTCCAGCTCTATGCATCGCAGTTGGCTTGAGGCTTATGAATATCTAAACTATATACTGAATTATCACTCATGTGTTTCTCAATGTATCAAGACATGTCTTCATTTTGAAACATCGTTTTTGTTGTTTTTTTGTATATTAAAAATCTAGAAAATTCATATGCTCCCCAATGAAACAATTTAACTGTATGAAAACCTTGTTGCCAGTAACACTTTTACTAGAAAAAATATGATCACAATTATTTTTGGTTAATATAGAAATCTAAGAAAATAGAATATTTTATTTCAGGATTACTCATTCGCTCTGTAAGCACTCACAGTTAGAAAACAACATAAGAAAAAGTGTCCAAAACTTTACTGTAATTGTTTAGTTTTGATTAAATAGTAATTTTGATCACCAAACAGAGGGTGTTCATTTACATTTAACTGATTTTTCAGACAGAATTATTGTGAATGCTAGTTTTATTTCAACCAGCTATCACAGATTTGTTCATGAACTGCTCTAAGGCTTCTGTGGCACTTGTAATTTCTCTCAGCTTTCAGCTAAGGAGGACAGCAAACGGTGGGTTTAATCTGTGTGTGGGTGGGGGTGTGCAGAGGAAGAGTTCAGCTGGAGGGGTTGTACTATGTCGGACCTGAAATAGACCGCTAACGCTGGCTGTGAGAGATGGGACTTCAGGTGAGGGCAAGAAAGGAAGTCATGGAGGACAGCTTAAAGGAAAAACGGCATAACTTTTAAAGGAAGTCATCAATGGACATAATGGTTATTGTGGCAAGAAGGAGACAGAAGGTTTTGTCCTGTATGAGAAAAAGATGAATCATGTTGCGGAAGGAGCTGCTAGATGCACGGAAGTCTTTGAGAAGCGCTAGTGAAGGCTTGAGTGGGCCAAGAAGCAAGAAACAGAGAGGTGAGTGGGATAGCAGTCAGATATTACCCCAGCCTTTTGGTTGCTGGATACTATTTGAAAATCTATTTACTTGTGAACTTTTGGAGCAATGGAAACAACTTGGAAATTCAGTCTTGATCTATTGTCCAAATTGTATTCAGGAAACACATTTTGTAGCTAGCAACAGCAGCACTTGATTGTGAGTATTTCCCTTCAATTACTGCTATATGAAATGAAAGGTTTCAAGTTATTTGAATGTTCTTGTCAAAAAACATTTATTTTATGGAATCTCTCTTAGGATGCTAGAAATTATTACAGCTCTTTTTATTTGCTTAGGCAGACCTTCGATTCTGTCACTAGAAATGACCATTGGATGATTTCACATTCTGCACATATTAAAGTAAGGTGGATTAAGGGCTGCAACATGCCTAATAAGATTCTCAGTTGAGGCGAGGCAGCTGAGGCAACATCTGAAGCAAACGGTGTGTTTGTATTGTGTCCTGGCGGTATACAGCCGTCCACAGGAATCCTGGGGGGTTGGATCAGGATTAGGTGGTAGCATCGGGTTGCACTGTCGCTGTCAACAGCAGCCTCTGTCATTCTGAGGTTCAAAGCTAGCTTTCACTTTACGTTGAGCTGAGTGGTTTGAAAGATACACAAAAAGGGTCAGCTTGATTGAAGGCAACAAATATAGTTTTGGATCATTTACCCTTTTTGAATATAAAAAGACTGCATAAGTTACTTATTTACCCCAAACTCCTCCAAACCAGCAGCAGCAATGAGCAGACACCCAGTCGAAAGGCACAACTGCTGAGCTCCTAAGAGTGGTTGCGATCACATAAAAGAGTGGGAGGTTCTTAAAGAGGCAGAAGCCCAATTTTAAAGGCATCAGACACGGTTGATGCAAAGTCAAATTTCTCTTTAAGTCATATTTGATACTGTTATATGAAATGACTGAAGGTAACATAGTTACTTTATTGTGTTATAAAATGGGGCTCTGTGGCTGGAAAATACATAAAAGATCCCCTTTAATAAACCAGTTATTAAACAAGATTTAATTAAGCTATTAATGTTCTATGCAGATACAATAGAGCCCAGCTTTAAGCTTAGAGAGCATTTCTAAGATATTCAAAAGAAATCAGAAAAAGCTGAAATACTTTGGCAAAATGTGATTTGCTACACTATTGGTAAAGCTACCAATCCAGGAGCACCGTTTATTTTCCTTAGTCCTGATTGGCTGGAAATAAGGAAGACCGTGGATGCTATTTTCTGTGGTAGAGCTAAGACTCTTATATTTAGATATATGTAATATTTGAACTAAAAAAAATACGCAGTCATGAAAGTGTTTAGAGGAAGTCCCAGGTATTCAGCGCTTCACCGGATCCCTCACCCCTCGACTGCACTGTAAACCTGTTATTAATCAAATTATAAAAACATTTCCGGTAACGCTTTATTTGAAGGTGTGTGAATAAGACTGACATGACACTGCCATAAGCATGACATAACACCTGTCATCAACATGAAGGAGTCTTCATGAATGTTGATTCGGTAAATAATGACACTTTTAATGCAAAGTTGACTCTTAATCGACTTTTAATGTAACTTTTAATGCAACTTTGCATTAGAAGTTGCATTACTCAGTTGTGACTTACAGATTAATTAAAAAGGAGAGTTTTGCATGTTTTCTTTCTGTTATATATTAAAAAGTTGTTAGAACATGGTTTATGTCACTCTGCATGATTGGTGAATAAAGGAAAACTATCAAAGCCAAAGCCATCTTGAATTTACAACACCTGCTTTCCATCAGACCAATCATATTTCTACTCAGAGGCGGTGATGTAACAGCAACAGAATGTGTTTTGTGTTGCGGAGATTATTGTAGGCCTGCTGCTGATAAAGCTGCATGCCTGGAAAGCATCCATCACAGTCGCTCCTCACAAAGCAACCCGTCACTAAATCAATGGCTTTCCGTGAAGTCTATGCCCTCCTCGTTGTTTTAAGCAAATGAAAGCGTAGCACGCTGCTAACCGCACCTGTCCGGACCGCTTCCAGGCTCGGTTTGTCTCCCGGCCGGTTCTGCCTCCAAACAGCAGGCTTAGGCTCTGACGTCTAAGTGCTGCTCTCAGATTCAGGGAATAATAAATGACATGCACCACAGAAATCAAATTATTTTCTCTTAATGGCTGCCATTCCATGATATCATGTCAGAAACTGGTTAAAACTGGCTTGTTGTGGCTCAGAATCTGCCCTTTGCCGGCACATTAGTCTTTTATTGTTATGATGGGCTTATTGATTCAGGGGCGTTGGAACTGCTACTTGGGGGTGTATCCCATATCACGCATAAAGCATTGGTATTGATTGCTTGACTTTCTGCTGGAGTGAGTGGCTCTGGCTGGTGATGGATGGAGGAGGATGGAGGTGAGCAGGAGGAGGTTGGTTAAAATAACATTTGGAGACTGCAGTTCGCTCCATCTGCAGGAGGATTTGGTGAATCCTTTAAATAAAAATCTGTTTCCAGGGAAAAGAAATAGACAGAATGGAGTTAATGACTGGAGCAAACATGCAGGTCGGCAGAACGGCTCTTGATTCACGGTGGGAGTAAATCTCACATTGATCCTGTGTTTACAAGACCATAAACAGAAACAGAAATCACTTGATCACGGTGGAAAACAACTTTGTTCAGCAAAGTGAAGTCAGGGGTGAATGGTGGAGGTTCTGAGCCGATAAACGGAGGGATTTGTACGATTTGAGTCGATAAATAGAGGAATTTGTATGATCTGAGTTGATAAACTGAGGGAGTCATACGATTTGAGTCGATAAACGGAAAGCACGGTGGGATGATGACCATTTGGAACACATATGCTGCTCTTATTACAAAAGCCAAACTTTTAGAGAAAGCTTGTGTAATAAAAAAGGCCAAGTCATCAGTTTTGTTCTTGCTGGGCAGTTGCCTAGGTCATCATTTGAAAGGGGCTGCAGACGTGCCAGATAAAATAATTGTGAAGGTCACAACATTTTTGAATTATATACAGTCATGTCAAAAAAATTACTTAGGGCACCTCATTAACTATTCAGTTCTACATTAAATAAAGTTCATACACAGATGGGTTCTGTTTCTATGGATCAGAATTTGTATACTTAAGTAATACAATTTCAGCTTGTTTTCCTCATTAACTTCAAGCTGTCAACAACAATTTTTTTTTCCACCTGAGAAAAACGTTTGCACACCCTTCCCTTCTAATACTTAGAATTACCTCCCCGACCTCTGCAGACTTTGATTAGCATCCTGCAGCCTGCTTTCAGGGCGAACACAAACCTCATGGATTTTATTTATTGCCACTTTGTTTGATATACAACACAAAGTGGTTCATAGTTGCGCCTCACTCTGAAACCGGACCATGTTTTTTCTTTTGCTGTCTTACTGTGTGGCACATCCAGAGGTACTGAATACCAAACTTTAAGTCCTCCTAAAGATTCTCAGTTGGATTTAGGACTTTGCCATTGAAACACTTCTATTACGTTACTGCTATTCTTTTCATTTTGTACAAATAAATCTATGAATAATACTCCTTTGGTATTATTCTGCCATCGCCTTGTGTCATTGTGGGGATTGTGAGTCCAGGATGATTCATAGTACTAGTTTTCCTATATACTGATTTGAGATGAACCCTAGATTGTTCTGTTCAACCAGGAGTTTGGGATGGAATCTGCTTGTCATAATTGCTTGCTCCTCCAGCTGCCTCAGACCATGATCTTATCACTAGTTAAAACTTAACAGAGAGGGAACATTGTAGATACTTATTTAATGACTTCTGCTTTTTGCTGGACAACAAACCCAGAGAAGAAGAGGATTTCGGAAGGAATTGGTGAAGCGGTTTCTTTTGAATCTATGATTGCTCATATTTAGAAGGAATCTGTTAATCCCTCTTGATTTTCTGGTAATTCCCTTTTCCCATTTCTGCTCTTTATCCCCATCATTCCATCCTGCCACCCCACAAAAACACATCCCCTTGCTCCCAGTGAATCCCAGTGTTCTGTATCTCTCCTCTCTTCCTCCTCACATTTTCCCTCTTTCGTCAGTGCAATCAAGAGAAGACCCACACACACACTAGGCTTTGATTTCCACCTCCCTCCACGGCTCCCTTTGCCCCCACCTTGTCTTGTTTTAAGTGCGCTCTCGAACGAGGGAGAGCAGGCAGAAAGTGGGGGTCGACGGAGAAAGCATCCCCCTACGTCACAGAGAGACGCTCCTCACAGATAACACTCGGACACAAAGACACCAGCATCTCTGCTCTCACCGCCGTTCTCCTCGCCTCGCCTCCAGATCGGAGCAGGAACACACCCACGCACAAACACACAGCCGCGTCCTCCTTTATTTCATACCCCCCTCCTCAAATCTTGATCTCTGTCGTTGCCGACCCTTATATACCACACCCTACAGCTTCTTATTTTCTTATTATTTCTGAGGGAAGGTTTTTTTCGTGAACTGGAGCCACAGGTAATCTGATTTTGCTTGAAACGAGGCACCACTTGAAGATGAAGAAGATCTGGTCCAAGAAAAGATTTCAGGTGAGTTTGCTTCATTGTTTTTGCAGGAATATCAATCCATCAATGTTGTGTTTTATAGATATTTTTTGCATATGTCTTAAAAGACATGCCACACCCTTTTTCCTCACATGTATGCTTTTTTAAATCAAAAACAGATTAAAGTAAATATGAATTGAAAGATTGATTTTCGGAAAAGTTCTGGGAGTAAATGTAGATAGTTCTGAAGGAAAGCACAAGCATTGAAACAGTGGATAGATATTGTGATCGGAGAAATCTCAGTTTAAGAACTGAAATTCAAGGTGAAGGTAGTTAACCCCCCCGCGCCATCAAAAGGACAGTCTGTCTCCAAGGTCTTAATTCCATATTTCCTGCTTATATTTTCCAACATGAAAATATAAGCAGTCCTCAGAGATTTCTGTTTCAGTAATAACTAATTCATTTGCTCAGATTTCACAAATTTGGGGCAGATGAAAAAGTGTGTCAGTAGGCTACGCTCTGTGGAGACATGGGAACCAGGCCAGCAATGCACAAGGATGAAGTGAGCAAAAGCAGTGGATCAGGATGCTGCTGGAGCTCGCTTCGCTTCTTTATCAAGACTAAATGTGCTTTCTTGCTCTTACACAACTTAACAGAATCTGCATTGTTCCCCCTACAATCCAAATCCAAATGTTACCAAATCCGAGGCTGGGTTTTGCTGATATGATCCCTTCGGGAACATAACAAAAAGGAGCCGTGACAAAGACAGAAGCTTATAGGAGGATGTGTCAAACAGCGGTTAATCAAATTACTTGAAATGACTCAAAAAGCAGCAACCATTGGGATTGGAGTGGGGGAGAGATAAGTGCGAAGTGAGTCATTTCACTTCTGCTACTTTTGCTTTCTGTCCGCTGAAAAGCAGTGAGTCATTCCGAGGAGCTCTCTGTGGAGCTGATTGACAGCCTGGCCAGAAAGGAATCTTTTCAGCTACTTTATCAGCATGGCTGCTCTTTAAAAAAAACAGACACAGCCTGGAGGACTGGGTACACGTCTGCTTTATAGGGGCTCATCTGATCTTTTTACAGTCACATGTCAAATATTGTCATTGCAAATGGTTAGAATTTGAAGCTGCTAATACAACAGAGCTTGGACAAAGTATACAAAAAAATTGCAAAAGAATTGTACCAGTAAGACCATATGCATGGAAATAAATACATGCTGGTGTCTCTCTGTGATCTGATTCGTCCTCTCCTGTTGTCGCAGCTCCTAGCTGCTAAAAATTAAGTCAAATAAATGGTATCAAATAAAAAGCACTGTGTTGAAAGAAATTACAATTAATAGTGATACTGGTAACATTTTGGCTTTGGTAATAGTTTTTTTTTTTTCAACTTGGTGCAAAACCAGTAATACTTTGAGTAAGCTCAGAATCCAAGTATTTAATTATCCCAAATATTCTTTCACACATCTCTATCTGTGTTTTTGAGAATCTGTAATCAGTGTTGAGTAATCTAGTCCAGGTGTGCCATAGTCTGCTTATTGAAGCTTATTAATGCTAGCTAATTCTGGTGATCACTGCACCAAAGACCCATTGAAAATGCTCCCCTCTTCTGTTCACTTAACAATACTATAAAGTTTTCACAAATTTCTAGATGTGTTTAGAGTAGAATTTTGAAATTGTGAACACATGATGATCGAATGCAGTCCTGAGACTTTAAAGACTGTTAAATGTCCTTAAAATAAATGCTTAGAAAAGCTACAAAGCGTTTGTCAATTTCAGTGTCATTTGTGGCTAACAGCTGGCTACTTGCTTTACAATTTATTTGTCGCTTGTCACGGTTTTGTTTTTCTATCAAATGTAAAAAACTATGCTACCACACAGAGCAATTTGAAAGTGGTGGATTCTGTAACAAACTGTTGCCAGCTAATCAGACCAGACGTCTCTTTTTTTTGTTAATTCTGTCAAAACAACAGAACAACAACAAGAACTACTTCTTTTGTTTCTTTAAAGTAAGAGTTACGAGCAAAGATAAAACACGGCGTTAATGTTAAATCACTCATTTTCATATTTAAGGCTTAAAGTGCTAGCTTAGTCTTGTAAGCTATAGTGCTTTCTTACTCTTGTGAGTTATAGTCCTCGCTTACTCTTGCAAGCTATAGTGCTACCTTACCTGCAAGTACAAACATCTCATAGCTGAAAGTGAGGAGTGGGGGAAATTTTCCTCAGACAGATGTCAAAAATGGTATATAGCTATATAAAAATAGAAATAACTGAATATTTCATTGTTTCTTCTTTTTTTTCCACAACTGTAAATGAAAACATATTTTGTTCTAAGTAATTTGCTGAATAATACATTGTGGTTTTGTGTGTTGTTTCAGAGAACTGGGCATTCCACTCGGACATTTGGCAGATTCACCCATGGTGTGTTGTCAGTATGAGCTTATTCTCAGCACCTACAGTTTCTTTTTTTGTTTCCTTGTTTATTTTTCTTTTGTTCTGCTGGAAAACTGCTGTAGCCTTTTGTTCTTCTTAGTTCAGCCTTTATCAGCATGTGTTTCCACTGATATTTACTCCAGCAATTATTATTTGGTACATGAAACTTGTTATTGCCTAAGTTTATTTGTATGTTTTGCATTTTAACTGCACACAAGTGGGTTTTGTTATTGTGCATCCACCCCCACAAAGTGGTATTTTTGTATCGCACTGCTGCCTCTTTGCAAAAGCACAATCCTCAAGTGGAAAACATCTATCCCTTCTGATTTGTGCCATAATATTTGGCAATGTTTGTGCAACTGATGACTCAAACCAAAAGCAGATATTTTAACTCCAAATCTCATTTAGAATCCAATCCAAGCTTTACGCTTTCCTTGTGTATTCAACGTCGGTGTAGTTTCCCCGCTCTCTCTGCAATGTCTTTAACTTCATGATATTCAGACTGGTGGATCTACATACCCAGAGCCACAAAAGGCACACTCTCAAATGGTGATTGTTCTTTTCTTGAAGCCGTGCAATGACCTAATCAGGATTTTGACTTGATGCGAGGCGCAATGAGGTGCAACCCATTTTGTGGTTGTCGTCCTCCTCCTCTCCCGCAGACTCTCTAACCAGTAAACATATCTGTCAGCCACCCAGCAGTTTGGCTGGTGATTTTTAGACTCTAATGGGTACGAAGAGGATTGGTCGTGTGGGTGAGAGAGATGCTGGTTTCCATAGTAACGGTGCTCTCCCGTCTGCCCTCTCTTGCTGCCACTATGGAAGCGAAGTTTTCCGCTCCTGCCGAAAGCAAAGCTATGGTAAACCTTACTGCCTATATATGTCTGCTGCTGCACCCCCTCCTCTTCCATCCATCCATCATCCATCCATCCATCCATCCATCCATCCATCCATCCAGTTCTATAGACCTTCTCTCTTTCTGCCTTTTCTGAATTCATACACTTTTATTTTTATTTCTTTACTGTAGGCATGGGCCGGTTTGAGCAAATACAGTATAATTTTGCTCAAATTATACTGTATTTGAGCAAAATACAAGCATTTGAACGCTATTCAAATGCTTGAATAGCGTTCAAGCATTTTGAACGCTATTCTAATTCCTCTTTTTTTTTGAAAATTAAAACAGTAGCGGAATGTAGCTAAAATATTGCCAGTAATAATTAATTAGTAATCATTGTCGCCCTATTACTTCTCTGGAATGGTAATTGTTTATTGTACTGACAGACTAACTAACCTGTATCTTGTGGACAATGTGTTTTTTCTTACCATGGTTTCCTACTATTATGGTATGTTTTCTTTATATCATGGACTTAAAGAGCTTTATTATCACTGCTGATAAAGTATGAGCACATATTGTTGCCCTGAATATTTATCGATAATCTGCCATTCTGTTTTATGGAAAGTCCCATTGGATGTCAGAGAAATTCATTTTTGCTTATTGATTTGCTCCTTTGCTACTTCAATAGAAATCAGCTGTCTGCAGTCAGTTGTCTTCAATAAGATGTTTACCGCTCCGACAGATGTGCTAATTATCGCAACTTGCAATACTGCAGTTGCAGCGTTTTATGCTATCAAAAAAAATGTTGAACTCGTGAAACTTTAGCCCACATTCGTGCAACATAAACAGATAGTTGAAATCCACATATTAATTTTTGCCAATCTTGCTTTACTAGTATGGTTCCCCAATGTTATGGGACTAAAGCAATTAATTAACTTTGCAACTCTGCTGCAAAGACATTAGCACATATTGTTGAAATATTAAATAGCTGTTTTCTATTTGCTATTTTTGTAAAATAACATTAGGAGTCTACGAAGCTGATTGGCTAGTCAAGCTTGTCAGATCCTGGGCAGTTTTGGTGTTTTGATTATTTGGTTCTAGTTTTATTATTATTCTGTGTTACTCCGTATCTAGATCAGTTTGGTTTCTATTTAACCTTAGTTTAGTTTATCTTAATGATTCTGGTTTATTATGTGTATTTCTTTCCACTGTTCCACTTTCTCTCTCTTTCTCCAATCACACCTGCAAACCATTAGCTAGTATTTAAGCCTTTCTCCTGCCCACGCTCCTGGCCTGGCTGGTTCTGTCTGTCAAATCCTGTTCTATGCCGTTTACTTCGCTGTCAGTACTCTGCTTGCTTTTTTTCCTGTCTTTGTTCTGCTGTGGCTCCCTACATTCCCTGTGATTTTTTTTCTGTAAGTTTTCAGTTTTATCATTAAAGAAAACTCAACATGAGCCATGCTGTCATTTCCCCTCTGCATTATAGTCCATCCACAAACTCACACCTTGGTTCTACTCTATGTATCAATAGCTTTGTACTACTTTTTTTTTATTTTGTATAAAATAAAATAAAACACAGCAATGGGAGTTGAGGGAAGTGATTTTAGTATGTTTATTTGTCGTTACTGTTTCACTAATGAATCTGCAGTTAGATATTTCCTGTACCAGCAGAATTGAACATCCTCACAACTTTGTGCTGCTAAGGTATTAGCACATATTTTTGAGAAACTGAATATCTGCCGCTATAGTTAACTGCATTTAGGTGAACATGTACGGCTATTTGCTATTTAGCTGTATTTAGTTGAATAACTAGTTATTTATTTAGGTTTTTTGTACAGTGAAATTCTAAATAGATGTTTTTAGCTAGTTAATTAAGCTAGGCTCCACTCCAGCAGCTAGCCTGCATTTAACTTTTTCAAATGTATTATTAGTGTTGCTAAAATGTTGGCACATAGTTAAATACTGAATATTTTTTCAGACTATGTTTACCATTCTGTTGGCTTTTAAACATTACTGAAAAGTGACTTTTGCTGCTTTGATGTAGTCCTTCATTAAACAGTTTATTTAAAATTTGATGATAGAACTTTTATTCTACCATCAATTTAAAGATCGTAAAGATTTCATGCCCTGAGCTTTACTTCTCAACTTTATGTTTTTTCTTTACATTTAATAAAATTCCAGTCTGTTTCACATTTATATGCAGCTATATCTACGTATGTAAAATGTGAAGGCAAAACAAGTGTAATCTCTGCGTCTCGTCACTTCATGTTTACGTTTATGGACTCGTTACACAGTTCGGTTTGAATCCATTTCATGCACATTCAGTACTCTTTTGAAGGAGCCATAAAAAACCAAGTGCTGCGATTTTAACTTTTTATTTGCAAGTTATTACTTGTGTGTAATTTTCTTGTTCTCGTCACACAATTTCAGACTCTGAGACGACAGAAGATGAGACCACTGAACCTCAGATGGAAACGAAGGAAGGGCCCGGGAGGCACCAAGACAAAGCCGGACGGAAAGGACCATCGGGTATTTAGTTGCTTTTAGCTCAGTCTGATACTTTTGTTCATTTCCAACACTTTTTAAATCAGACATCGAACGTTTCAGCTTCCTTTTGGCGCTGCATGCATAAATATTTATGGCTTCGAGCCGCCGCTGTTCGCAAAACGTTGTTCCAGACTGCAGTCTTTTCAAATTTAACATCTCTGGGAACATTTTTTATAGTCACATTCCTGAGGATTTATTGCCCTGCCAGAAGAGCAGCCAAAAGCACACTTGTATCAAATCATGCTTGAGTGTGGATTGATAGATTTAATGGAGGTTGTCACTGACGTCTGTCGGGTGAAATCCGATATGTACTAATTCCTCGTGACATGATGCGATGTGACGGTGTGGCACACTGCCCCAGTTTCCAACAGGAAACAGCACTGTTTACGCATGTGTTCTTGGTGTAAGGAAAGTATGGTGATAACGCAAAATGCAATTAGATAACAGATATCTGAAACCAACACTGTGCTGGTGTTCTTAAATTTATACAAATCACCACAAAATCTCTTGCAAAGATGAAAACACTCTCAGGAAGACTATTCAGTAATTTGTGAAAACTCAACAAACACCCACAATCCATTTCCATCCAGGAAATTGGATGTCTGAAGAGATTGGAGGTATTGACAGACTTAAATATATTTCTCCTCTTTCCCTGTGTGCCCCTGTTTTGGTTAGAGATAAGCAACTTGAAAGTTAAAAAAGATCAAATCTAGTAAAAGTTTTTTTTCTATCAAGAAATTCCTTGGAACACAATCTTATAAGCACAAAAACAAGATGTGTGATTCATCTGACAGGAGAACTAAACCAGAAGCAGATTTAAGCAGGTTGTCATGCAGAAAAACCAGAGGGTTGGAGATATGGAGAAAAAATTATATTTCATTCACTCCTTGTCCTAGCAGTCAAAAGCTCCATCCACCCATATGTCCGTTTAGAACTATGTAAGAACTTATTGAAAAATGCAACATCTTAAACTTTTTTTTGAAACAATCTTGATAAATGAAAACAATATTTTGAAGTTTTCAACTTCTGGTTGTGTGTGAAGCTGATGTATTTCACTCTCTGATGGTCAGGCTGAGTCAGAATCACTTCAGTTTGATGTTTTTGCTGCTATTGCATTTCTGTCTCTGTTGCGCATCACTAAGCTGCCAATCCTCAACTGATTTGTGACAGGGAGGCCATTTTTACATAAGGCCTTCCAATTTCATTTGTTTTTTAAAATAAATCGATTGATTGTTTATATTTGCAGACTTTGTTCTTACGGTTCTGCAGCCAGATCTAATTAGTGCATTAGTTTTGCAGTGCAGCAGCACAACTCAGTTCATTAAAATTATTTTTGTTTTGGACGTTACAAAACATGTCATTCTTGAAAACTGTCAGCCTCAAAAATAATACTAAGAGAGACTTTCAACTCTGATTCTGAATAGCTATAAAATACAAAACAGCTAAATATGAAATTTAATCAGAGCAACCACTATCGTTTTATTATTTCTGATGATTGTTTTCTTGTATGAATTCTTCAATTTATAACTAGGATCAACACGGAATGAATGGATTTAAGTGCCTTAAATCATTAGCCTGATTTTATATTTCTGTATTTTGAATCTGCTTGTCGGGAACAATAATATTGATCTGAATTAAACCCAGGCGTCAGTTTTCATCCAGTTTCTTGCTCTCTGATTGCAGGTGAAGGAGGACGGATGATGGACTATAACCCGGATGCTTCGGATCGCAGGGCCACGCTCCCTGGCACCTACGACCCCGTGGTGGAGCGGGAGCTCCGGGCTTTGGGTTCCCGTCCGCCGGGGTCGCATTTGGACCCCACAAACCCAGCAAGGCAAGCCTTCGGCGGGGGCCCCGCCGAGGGGGTGGCCCCTGTTCGTCACCTGGGCGTGGAACCTCTAATCCGGGCATCTCATGCTAACCTGGCCCGACCCGTGCAGGGGTCAGAGGAAAGTGTCTCGGTTGGAAGTGACTACTATGGGAGCATGTTCAGCCTCTACAGAGGGAGAACATTTTCCATGCCCTTATAGCACATGGCTCTCTGTTTCCAAGATTCCACTAAAGGACTGGCCTCAAATCCCAAAATTGACACTTTGCAGAGTATTCTATCCTCCATCGATTCATTTGTTCCTTTCATTTCATTCTCTTGCCTTCATTTCGCTCTGATCACACTTTCCTTTGACTTGTCTGATTTACGGTTTGATTTCATCTCATTTGAAGCTTATATCTCTGCTCATGCTGTACATATTAATTCAAGCCTTTAGGGAGGAAATGTTGTGCAACATTTGTGCTACTTGACTCATTTCTAACAAGGTAGGGCTTTTTTAAAAACTGTGATTTTGCATGTTTTCTAGAGCAGCAGCTCACTTTTGGATTCTCTCTGGGTTTGCAGTGACATGCATGGTTTGCTGATATTAGCATGAATGTTTTCACGAGTCAACGACTCAGGCTCTTTCTCGGCATGATTTCAGTCATTTTTCTCGCTTTTTGGATGAGTTTATGCTTAAAACCTGTTTTTCTTTCTGGTTTATTGTAAACACTTAGGAAGTGTGGTCTATCGTTTACTTCTTTTAAAATGTCACATTGCCGTGTTTTGACCGTGACATAAGACACATGGGACTTGAAATACTCAAACAGACATTTATCAGCATCGTCTCTGCTCCAACAAATCCTTAAAAACTGCTTGATCTCTAACTCCACAACTTCGTCTCCCCCCAAATCCTCACTCCTGTAGGAACAAAACTCCTGAGGAATCCTGGGGGTTCTCCTCTCATGTCCTCCCATCCTCTACCCAGCCAGCGTTAATAAAAAACCTTTACAAAGACAAAACTGAAGACCCCGAAGCATCTAAGACTTCTGGCACCGGCAACATTATCATGACTCCAAAGCTGGCTCGTGCTGGACCCAAGATCTTTGACAAGATGCGGGCCTTTGAGGAGCGAAGGAGTGTGGATCTGCCAGGAGGGGTGGCGTCCGTGGACTCAGATGACAGCGGAAAGAAGACAGGAGGCCCCAGCAAGGAGGAGGGGAAAGTCCTGCAGGGAGTAGCCCAAAAGAGAGCAGCATTCCAGCAGCGGGCCTCCTCACTGGAGGACAAGACCACCTACTCCCAGAGGGTTCAGAGCTACCAGAACAAGTTTGCCGAGGAGCTCCAGAGGATCAAGAAACTTGTGGGGAAATCGAGTTTGAAGAAGGCGTACTCCACTGAGCAGCTGTCACAGAAGGAAAGGATCTACTCGGGGAAAATAGAGCCCATTCCTCAGCATGTGGTGCGGAAGCTGGAGGCCAGGGAGCGGGCTCTGGAGGGGGAATGGGATGGGACACCCCGAGTTCCTGCACCGCTCCCCGGCAGACCTCTAGGCCATCGGAGGGAGAATCCTCGTTGGGACAATGTGGCACAGACGGCTGGAGGCTCATCCCGAGAAAGCTTTGGGAAAAGCTTGGTTGCCATGGAAACGGAAGCAGTTCACCAGTTGCCAGGACTACCACTGGCAACAGCAGCCAGGAAAAATCTAAACAGGTTAGAGCAGATTTGATGTTTTAATTATTATGTGTTTGTCTAGTTACACTGTCCCCACCAAAAGTCTTTAAACCTTCTTTTGTCACAAACATTAGTTTATTTTGAGGTTATTTACTGTATCGACAGACAAAGACTCTATCTTGGGTTTAGGTCTGGGCTTTGTCTAGGCCTTTCCTACATATGCTTTGATCTAAACCGTTCTATTGTAGCTCTGACTGCATATTTGTGGTATGAAGAAGCTTCAACCAGGAACTCATGAAGCCCCACAGGATGTTACTGCCACCACCTTGTGGTGACAGTAACATCCTGCCACCACACGGTGTTTCATAACCTTGTTTCATAACCTTGTTTCATAGTGGCAGCAATGTGTTCAGGGTTTTAGTTTTTCACCACATGTAATCTTTTGATTTTCTTGCATTTTAGACCTTTCGGCAAGGTGGCAATTGTGTCCTATGTTTGTAACTTAATCAAATGTGAAAAGTTAAAAGAAAGGTACACTTTTGCGAGGCACTGAAGATGTTTTCTTTATAAAATGTCTCAAGCTGTAGTCATGGGTATTGTTCTTCACAGTAGTATGTGTTATGCAACCGTTTCTTTTTCCATCCGCCCAGTGAAACTCTTCGGAGCTCACCAGCAGATGACAAACACACACTTCTTCCCACTTCCTTCAAGTCTTCATCCTCCTCCAGAGATCCGGGAACACATTCAAACACAGACACCAAGATGGAAAACAAATCACATCATGGATCCTCAAATCCAACTGGGAAGAGATCATCCCCTGTGCCATCAGGGGAACCTCCGTCCCAACATCCGCCCAAATCCAACCAGCCTTCGCCGGCGCTCCCTCCTCCAGTTAGCCCCTTATTGAAGAAGAGGAGGGCTGAGGAGGGACGGGTCTCTCTGGCTTTGAAAGTCACCATCCCCACCATCCTGGTGGAGGACAAGCCCATGGAGGAGGAAGGTCCAACAGACGACAACAAAGGCAAACATCGAACCGGACAAAGGGAAGGTCGAGTACGCAAAAACAAGCAAGGCCAGCCAATGTCTGCAGAGGAAGGTAGGTCTTAATGAGACAATTTAGTGTTTATCCAAATCCAGAACGGAAGTGTTCAAAATTAAAAAAAATCTAATTTGTATTGTCTCCTGAGTATTTCAGTACAGAAATGTTAATGTTGGCCACATTTTCAACACCAGACCCATGGCTGCAGAGGCCAGATTTTTTCTGTCAAACCAAAAACTTCTCACCCACTTCAGCTTAAATCTGGGATGTTTGTAGTTTTAAATGCCAACTTTGTTACTGCTGATTAGACTTAGTGGTGGCCCCAACATGTTCCAACATCAAGTAATGATGTAACTGGATTTCAAAGAGCACCAGTATGTCCCAAAGAAAGACGAGAAGTCAAACCACTCCAGGTCAGCAAATCAGAGCTTGCATGAGGTGTAAAGTTACTGGTACAGTCTCTAAAGTAATCCTGTGCTACTGTAGGCCTGAAGAGGTCAAAGTGTCAATAATTATAGAAACAGACAATGGAATTTTCTCTTGGTTGCGGTTTGGTTCATTAAGTCACAGAATTTAAGCGATAGAAAGGTGTGTTTGAAGATTTTTTTAACCAAAATATCATCAATGTCCTAAACAATGCAAAGAAACTAATTGGTGGAACTTAATGTTGATGAAAAGGACAAATGTGCATCTCTTGGGACGGCCAAGATCAAAATAGTGGAATAGGTAAAGTGGCTGGGTGTAATCTCTTTTACTTAAAGGTCTCAAAATCTAAACTGGAACCAATAAAAAAACATTGACTCGTTTTGGGACCAAATCTTCCTCTTCGTTTCTATGAGGCTCATCTGATGACTCCTACATGTCTGCTGATGAAGAACCAGGAGAGGGACCAAGATTTGTTAAGCCTCTCCAGGACACCATAGCAACAGCTGGTTCAGAGGTCAAATTGGACTGCATCATCACTGGGAAGCCACCAATTACAGGTACCGCACAGTCCACATGCTGGCTCCAACCAACCAACTATGCATCCAATGAACCAACTATGCATCCAACCAATTAACTATACATCCACCCAACTAACTATACATACATCATCCATACATCCAACCAACCAACTATACATCCAACCAATTAACTATACATCCACCCAACCAATTAACTATACATACATCATACATACATCCAACCAACCAACTATACATCCAACCAATTAACTATACATCCACCCAACCAACTAACTATACATACATCATACATACATCCAACCAACTAACCCACCAACTAACCAACTATCCAACCAACCATCCATCCACGTGATTTCTTTCTGCAAACAGAACAGGAAGATCATGAATATTCACAAAAATGTGTGCAAACAACAAAATGAGTCTCATTCATTGCACATCTCTGCAGATTCTATCACCCTGTTCATCACTTTTTGTTCCATCACATTTTTTTCCCTCAGTGACATGGAGGAAGAACAACATAGAGCTACACAGCAATGCTTTTTATACGGTCCAGACAGAAGGCAAGACGCACACTCTGCTAATAAAGGAGCTAAGGGCGCATAACGCCGGATCGTACTGTGTCACAGCTGCCAACACGGCTGGCACCTCCTCCTGCAGAGCTACCCTCTCCATCCATCCGGGTGAGAACATAACACAAAAAAAACAAGGAGCAGAAAGAGTGAGCACCCCTCCCTCTCTAAACATCCTGCCTTTAAAAAAAAAAGCCTGACCTCGCCTCCTGCTCTGGATTTAAGAACACATCAAAATTGTCCAGACGCTTTAAGGCAGCCTTGGCATTCAGAGTCACGAGTAAACAAAACAAATTCCTTTCAAGAAAGGATTTCTGCTGTAAATGTGCTGTCGGTGGACAATGTGTTCATGTTGTGAAGAGCTTGTACTGAGTGTTGATTGGGCTCATGAAAACGCACCGTTTTGTCAACAAATGGAAGCGTGTGTCTGAGCCAGCAGCTCCAGGCCTCGGCTGCCATATTAGGCCAGTGGAGCCTGGCTTGCGGGGGTATTTTTAGCCGGGCCTCTTGTTCTCTCGGGTGATTGCCGTCTACTTCATGTCCCTCTGTGAGATCGCCGCTGAGATCAGGGAAGGTTTTCGCCACCTCAGATTTCACACTGGAGGCTTTGGTGGTGATGGAGCAGACTGACTATTTGGGGGGTTGTGCATCACCTTAGCTTAATGTCATATTCATTTCTTTGTCTCGTCAAAATCCAGACCTAAATTGAAAATCTTGAATCGCAGGAGATCTAAAACGTTTTTGAAGTATCATTCTATTTTTATCCACTCTGCCCTGACTTCAGTGGGTTAGGTAACTTGGATGTGACAGAGCTGGGAAGTAAAGGACAGAACAGATGATGAATGTGCAAAGGGATTGTTACAGTTGTATAAGAGATGGCAGGTTTACATAAATACTTGTGGGATTTATTCCCTGGTGCACAGACACCTCTCAGACATCTGAGTCTAGGTAGGTAGTTTTATTCTTTCCTTTGTAATATCAACAATTCAACAGAATGCCCAACTACAGCATTCAGAGGGTGTTTCACATCTAGAACCATCTCCTTTCAGGAGATGGTTCTAGATCTCCTGAAAGGAGAATTTGTTTGAATTTGTTTCTCGTCTAGCCTGAGCCAGCAGGTTGTCCTGTTTTAGTCTTATTTTGCAGCTGTCACAATCCTTTCTTCCCCTTCTTTTCTCAATATGCACCAACTGAGGCCGAAACTGAAATGGAATGTGTTGATGTCTCCAGGGAATCATTTCTGACAGCAGCAAACCCCAAATAGAAGGCTCTCGAAAACACGTTTTCCTCCTGTGGAAACAGTGGGAATAAGGGATCGACTGGGTCAGGGATTGAGGGATTTATTCATTTTCTATTCAGCTTGGCTCATTTCCTATGTGTGATGTTCCTGTTCGCATCTTTAAGTCTCTACACCTCAACAATGACAGACTCTGCAGTTAAACTACATAACTGTCTGCTGTAGACTTAAAGCCAAAGTTATTCTCTAAATGTTTTTATCATATTTTCCATGCCACTATATGACAGTTATGTTTATTTATCAGAACCCGGTCATGTGCAGCTTGGAAAATCATCTTCAACTGTGATGGTCAGCAGTCCAGTCCAGTCGGATGAAGAATATCTTAGTCCTCAGGAGGAGAAAATGGAGGTTGGAGACTCACCATCCTTGAATAAAGGCATCTCCTTCAGTGAACCTCCCTCATTTCAGGTAAGAATTTGCATAAAACTAAATCAACTCAAATCTTTTCAGTTTGTAATTGGATGTAGAGTTGGGGAAAAAAGGGTTCCCATGGCAAAGCAGCTGCAACCCAGACTTGCATCATCAACTCCAAGTATCAGATGCAGAGGTGTTGAGGACATCTCTGGACTCTAGAGTAATGGAGATTTTTTTCTGGAGTGATGAATCATGTCTGTCTGGTTTTCCCAATGGATAAGTCTGGGTTTGGCAGACATCAGAAGAACAGAGCTCTCCTGACTGCATTGTGTCACATGTTAATGTTTGGGTAAGGGGGTGGATTTTTTCAGGACTTGGCTCGGCAACTTAGTTCTACTGAAAAGAACTCCTGGTGTGTTCACACTAGGAGTGTATTTAGTCGTGTTTAATGGATTAAAAAGTTCTATTTAGTCCAATTCCAGTTTGTTTGCCTAGAAAGTCTGATTCATTCAAATGAAAAGTCTGATTCATTTGGGGAGGTGTGAATGCTCAATCCAACTCTGATCTTGGTTCAGCTGAAGTAAACTTTGATGTGGTTTGAATGCATGAGCGGAGACCTCTCACAAAGCAGGAAATGAAGTATTCTGGGTAAATACAGCCAAAATAAACACAAGTGTCTAGTGTTAGAGTGAGAAATGACTTGTGGTCTCTTATCAAAAACAAAGAGAAATCCTACAACTCTAAAATCTGGTTTCCATTTCATAACGAAGGAAGTTGCACTCAGTGTCATCTTCAGAGGTTTTCATGTCATTTTCGTCACTACTTCTTGGTGCAGCGCCACCACAGGTGGGAAAGGTTGGTCAAATGGTTTGGTTCATCTGACACGGTGCATATAACCATCCATCATTATCTATACCTGCTCTCCTCACTTCTCCCTCATGTTACCAACTGCATTCTGTTGTATTTGTGTCCTTCAATTCTGGGTTGGAGTGGTTCTGAGCAGCCGTTCAGTTAACCATGGTTTGATCATTTGAAGGTGTCCCCTTGTGACCAAGCAGTGATCGAGGGTCAAGAGGTTGTTATAGCAGCAAAAATCAGAGGGCATCCCAAACCCATGGTGTTATGGTGAGACCTCTGCTTGATTTCTTCTGTCCAAACAAGGTCACCATCATGTTATATGCACACTCCTCAAAACACCGCAACATAAATGATTGTGAGAACTGCTTTATGTTGATCCAGGCTGAAGGACAGAGCGGTGGTGAAGGCAGGGGGCCGCTTTGCTGTGCGAGAGATGGCAGACGGCACCTGTGAAATAAGAATCAGCGCCGCTCACAGGTCAGACACAGGACTGTATGTTTGTAAGCTCCACAGCGAGTGTGGAACCAAGCAGGTGGAGTGCAGAGTAGAAGTCAAAGGTGAGTAATAAAGCACTTTTTGATTAGGATTAGGTTGTGTGGATGTTTTCTTCCTACTGCTACATGTTGTTTTTTGTTTTTTTTTAACAAGCAGCAGCTGCTCAGATAGAGCTCAGAATCACCAGAGCAGCTGAAGACGTAGCAGTCAAGGCTGGGGAATCGGCCATCTTTGAGTGTCACATCACTGGGCCACCAGATGTGGAGGTTGACTGGCTGTCTAATGGAAAGCTCATCCAGCCAGCGCTGCTTAACTGCAAGATGCATTTTGATGGAAAGAGGTGAGTTTAAATTTGGTGGAGACTTTTGTATGTTTGTCAAACACTAGAAATAAAGTAGCATATGACAGACTCTGCTGTTTCTGTGCTCTGATGAGCTGTAGAGCCTGACTGATACTCTTAAACCTGTTTATTTATGTCTAATATCTTTTAAAGCTCAATGTTATTCAGTTAATTTAAGACACTTTCAAACTGTGCCGATCAGGAAATTGTTTTAAATGGTGGTGCATAGCCTTCCACTAAAAATAAACTGAAATGGAACTTGGGAAAGTAAAATGATAAAATCTCACATTATAGTCTTGTGTTGTTTTAATAGCTCTGATAGTGTCGGACCGGCAGTGAGAATTGGGTCATTCATTTGTCCCTAAAATAAACATTTTTAAATAAAAAAAACTTATACTATTGGAAATTAACAGAATTCCTGGATCAACAGAGCTATAAGTTGTTTTTAGTCTCATTAGAGAGCTTTTTCTTTAAGGTCAGGAAAAGGCTTTTAAAATGTGGATTGATAAAAACCAAAACTGAGGTGTTTTTTAAGAAGAAAAGTTATTTCTGATTACTTAGGGAGCTAATCACAACAACCCAATCTAAACGCAGATAAGATCCTGCTGTTATTTCTAATACTGCTTCTAATGATGATGATGGTTATGTGACTGGAGCCAGAATGGTGCCATTAAATTGATAAATACATTTACGTACAAAGTCCTCATAAGGTTATTACTATGGAGGATTAAATACATCCATGGGTCAACAAAGCCAGTCTTGTAGCCTTTTCTAAGCACAGCTAACCCTGCAGCCATGGTAACAGGGGGAGGGAGACCAGTTGATGTTTTCCCTGATTTTGTCTCCGCCTTTTGAATTTTGCAATTGATCCAACCCCCCTGGGGCCTTTTTAGGTGCCGCCTAATGCTGAATTCAGTGCATGAGGATGACAGTGGGACATACACCTGCAAACTGAGCACTGCCAAAGGTAAATCCCAAATGCTGATGAGGAGAGAGGAACTTAAAGAAGTACTTTTAGAAAAAAAACACATTTACCAAAACAACGTTTGCCTCCAGAGGAGCTGACCTCAAATGCGAACCTGACAGTCGTTCCATCCAGAGAACCTCTGTTCACTCGCAAACTGGACATCCTGGAGGTCATCGAAGGACGCACCGCACGTTTTGACTGTAAGGTGAGCGGATCACCTGCCCCGCGAGTCACATGGATGCATTTTGGTAAGGAGCTTCAGTTTTTTTGTGTGTGTTGGAATTTCGAAATCCTGAACACTAAAAAAAAAAAATAAGAAAAAACCACCAACTTCTCATCAAAGAAAATTCCTTTTAAATGTTCTGTTTCACTGCTAACTTCTGTCAGAGACACGAGTGGAAGAGAATGATAACATTCGCATCCTTCAAGAAGGAGGTCGTCACTCACTTGTCATCTCCCACGTTAGCAGCGACACGGAGGGTTTCTACACCACAATCGCTCAGAACATTTACGGAAAATCCGAATGCACTGCAGAGCTCTATGTGCAGGAATCACGGGCTGCCATTTCCTCCCACATGTAAGAGAAGTTATTCCTTTATAATGCCTTAAGCTACTGTACACACCCATTGAACTCCGCAATTTCCAATGTATTTTTTTGGAATTTGCAATTGTAATCACCTCTTTAATCAGAATCCCACTGTATATGAGGAGCTAGAGAAACGGTCTTAATTTATTACAGCAATAGATAGGGTGCAGGTACAGGAGCAACAGTTGGGTGGTTTCAATCGAAGCAGCAGTGGATACACTTCCACTAATCCACTAAAACTAAATAAAAAATTTTCCGGATAAATCTAAAACGCTAATTTACTTGGCTATTTTAAAAAAAATGTTGAAGAATACAATGCTTATATGAACAACCAGCACAATTAATTAAATATTACATACAAAAATTCACATATATGAATTGCTTTGGGATGTGGTGGGTATCAACATGTTTGATTTTATAGCTTTAGCATTAGCTTATGCTAATGTTTATTACTAGTGCTTTAAGTTTAGCAAAACTAACACTTTTGGTTAGCAGCGCCCAACACTGGATAATGCATGTGTTAGAATGGCATAGTCAAAGTCATGAGAATCAGTTGCAAGCCGCTCTCCATCCGATCCAACTGAGTTTGAACTATTTTGCAGAGAGGAATGGACAAAATGTAAAGTTTCTCAATTTGTGAATCTGATAAAATCCAGAAGAACTGCAGAGAAATGTGGTTTCATGTATAATTTTCTCCTCCTCTTCACAATCGGAAAGTACCTCACATAAAATCCTCTAAATATACATTGTAGCTATTACGCAAATAGCTAAATTGTTTTGTCAATTTTTTTTGCCTTAGACAAGTGTTTTTCAACCTTTTTGGGCCACCGTCTCCCTATCCCTTATCCAGGTCCTTCACTGCCCCCCATCAAAGAATATGTAGGATACTTGCACTGAATAAATAATATTACTATCATTATTGTTGATGTTTTGATTTTTATGGTTGTTTCTGTATTTATCATGGAAAATTATTTCCCAGAGAACAAAAAAGCCATGTGAATAGAAATTATTTTTACAAAAATGACCACAAAAAAATGCAAACGACATTCAACTTAAAATCGGTAGGCTCAACAGTAGCCAAACAGAGTGGAAAAAAGTATTCTTGTTCTGTGTAATTTTCTGATAAAAGATTATTGACTTATTGTTATAATCTGTAAAATATGTTTCTTCTCAGTACTAGATATGGCCCCAACAAACACATGGCACAACAATGTTATTTTACCTTTTATCTGAAAACAATGTCTGTTTATTTTTGTATTAATATTGCTCGAAAGGCTTTGCCATACCAGTTTATTCCTCTGTATTTAATTTAGTTTCTTAGTTTATTCTTGCATTTTGTTCTTGTTGTGCGCCCTTTATGGATAGTGTTAGTTCTTTAAATGGTACAGCCACCACGAGCATCTGATAAAGGATGAGAGGAGAGATTTCAGCTCCAAACTTTCTTTAATAGAGCTGAGAGTGGTCTACAAGAAATACAGAAGACAAATCAAAGTGAAAGCTATTATTTTAATCGCTCTGAACAGTTATTTCTAATTTGTCCAGCAGGTGGCCGCAAGAGACCACAAATAAACCACAAACCACATTATCATAATCTTAACTCTTTAAATTCTCATATATATGTTTACGTCGTCAACTTTTGCTAATCTAACGCTGAACATGTGCTCTTACAACAACAACGGCTATTGGCAGCTTGAAATTACAATGAACCAGTCACAGGAGAACATTTCTCAGCTCTTAAAGTGATACACACACAGTTATATTAGTCCATTTTCAACAGTTCTTCATTCATTTCCATTTAGTTTTCTTTGATTAGGATTATCCTCTCTTGGTTTGTTATGTCCCCTTTTTTTCACTATTCATCGAGAATCCTGATGTGAATCAGGATTCTCGATCCTGATTCACACCTAGTTAGTTTGTTGCTCCGTTCTACGTCCTGTTTTTCCTGTGTCAGGGTTTTGCACAACGTGCGCGTCATTTTTTTTTTGTAAGAGCTGCCATTAATACGGTTGCAACCAAGCATATTTTAATGTTACACAATACAGTTTTAGCAAGTTGCTCAAAGTTTAAAATGGTATTGTTGTGCATTTAAGGTGTAAAGTTTTCCTTCGAGCAAACGCCCCCCCAAAGGAATCTCAGCGTCCCCCTTTTGTAAAAATTTCCGCCAGCGCCCCCTGCCGTCCTCTGACTGCCCCCATTGAAAACGCTATTTTAGACTAAAGTAGTGAATTCATATGATTTACAATCTTTCTCAAGGGCCAAGTTAGAGAAGATGCCATCCATCCCTGAGGAGCCTGAGGTTCTGGAAAACGAGTTGGAAAGAAGAACCATGCCAGATTTTGTCAAGCCTCTGGCGGATGTGGAAGTAATCGAAGGGAAGGAAGCCGTGCTGAAATGCAAAGTGTCCGGCCTGCCCTACCCAACCATCGCCTGGTACCACAATGGCAAACGCATTGAGAGCAGCGAGGAGCGCAAAATGACTCAGCGTAAGCGGGCAACCAGATCACAAACCAATCAAAGGCCTCCCTGAAGGAAGTAAGGAAGAAATTTGCATGTGTTCTCCAGACAGGGATGTCCACAATCTGGTCATCCGAGGCGCCTGCCACGCTCACGGGGGCGTCTATAAGGCGGTCATCTGCAACAAAGTGGGCAAGTCGGCCTGCTACGCTCACCTCTATGTTACGGGTAGGGAGCGTTCTGAAGTTCTGCTTGAAAAGTTTTCAGGATTTTTTTCTAATGTTTTGTTTATTTCAACCAGATATTGTTCCTGACCCTCCGGATGGTCCTCCGGTTATAGAGGCCATCACAGGGAAGACCATAACCCTCAGCTGGAAGCGACCGAAGAGGCTCGACCCTTCACTGGGTAGGTTCTTTACTCAGCATATTTCTGAGAACCGTTTTATCCAAAGAAGGAATGCCTATAAATATTTTACTACCACAGGTTTAGGTTTAAATTTAAGCTAGCTTCAGATGCCAATTATAGCCGGCATGTGTTTGATGTCTATATCTGGATCTTAAGCACCTCACTGTCTTTGGCTGTCACCCAGATGACGTACATAAACAGCATGTGTACTTGCAGATGCCAGCTCGTTGCTGTTCATGGTCCAGCAGCAGCCTCTGGGATCCATCCAGTGGTCTGTTGCGGCATCTAACCTGAAGGAGACAAATTACACTGTCACCTCCCTGTCCAAGGGAGTCCGTTACGCCTTCAGGGTCTTGACATCGACCGGGAAGACTCTGAGCAAACCTTCCCCCTCCACTGATCTGGTCCAGCTGCTGGACAAAGGTACTACATCTGCTCCTGCTCTTGTCAAATCAGCTCTGAGGAGAAATAGAACTTGTTGTTCAACCCTCTTCTTCTCCAGGGCCATATTTGAGGAAGGCACCAGTTATTTTGGACAAACCCGACATTGTGTTTGTGGTGGAGAATCAACCTGCTAACATCACTGTCACCCTGAACCACGTACATGCAGTGGTTACCTGGAAAAGGTTGGTTAATACATAAACGTGTTTCTTTTAACAACATCACATCAAATAAATATATTTGAGTTATTAGAGACTCCCAACCTCACTAGGGACAAGGGTGTAAAGAAAATGGATGGAGTTGTTAGAGAATCAGAGGTAGTTTCTCCATTTATTTTCATACTGTCAGTTTTATGTTAAATATGTGTATTTTTAATAAAAGTTACATACCCTAGCTTTAATATGTTACAAGACATTTTGCTTCTTTGACATTGTGAACTAGTCATAGCGATTTTGTTTTTATTATCATTTCTACCAGTGGCGGGTACCGCTAACTCAAATGTTAGCTACGTTAATCTTAAAGCCCTAATCTTAAGAGCTAGCTCCGCTAATGCTAAATTGCAGCACAAACACTGTGTTTAGCTAACTTCAGTTCAAAGAATATCTGCCCCTGGAGTTAATTTTAAACTTTTGATTTGGTTAATTTTGATATGACTTACATGTTCTAACTACAGTCTTAACTGTATGTTGAACTTTATTTTCTGGATACAAAACAGTCAAGTAAATTAGTGCTGTAAAATTTATATGGAACAATAAATTCAAGAGAAGTTTGGTGCATTAAACGCTTTGAAAATGAGCAAAAGCGCTGAGGGAAAAGTTTGTGCCAACAAGCTAATAGCCTTGCTAGCATCTCTTAAAATCTCTGAAGAAAGTAGAGGTGCTAAAAAAGCATCTCTGCTTCCTTCAGGAGGGGAGTTGCATTGACTAACAGACTAGGAGTGTATGAGATGAGCATGCCAGACGATGATCAACACACCCTGAGGATCCAGCGGGTCAGGTCCTCTGACATTGGCCAGCTGGTGGTCACCGCTAGCAACCAGTTTGGCAGCGACCTCTGCACACTGCAGCTGGCCATGGCAGGTCAGCTACCTCCAGAATTTAATTGAGAAGTCAGAAAACACCCTGCACGCAGCTGTTTACCTTTTCGTCTTCTTCCGTAGTTCTTCCTAAATTTGAATCTATCATGGAGGACGTGGATGTGCACGTTGGGGAAACTTCACGTCTGGCTGTGGTGGTGGAGGGGAAACCAGATCCAGACATTCTGTGGTTTAAGGTAATATTTTTCAAACCTTTCCATAAGTTTTGGCATCATCAACTCCAGTTCATCTTCCTTGTTGCTCTGCTGCAGGATGATCTCCTTCTCTCTGAGAGCAGCCACTTCATGTTTGTGTATGACGACCTGGAATACTCCCTGGTTATCCTGAGCGCCAAACAGGAACACTCAGGCGTGTACACCTGCACCGCCAAGAACGTGGCTGGCTCCGTGTCTTGCAAGGCCGAGCTCACGGTTCACACAGGTGCAAAGTCCCACGTTGAAACACGCTTGAAAATGGCATGATTTAAAAGCGCAGAGAAGCAACCTCTGTATGAGATTTACAGCTTAGATGAGAGCCTGTCTTTGTGCTGCAGCAGATTCTATCCGTGTCAGCTAGTTGTTGTTGGAAATTGCTCTGTAAATCTGCTCCATATGGGAGAAACCACAAGGTGTTCTGCAGCTACAGTATGAAACCATCTGTCACTGCTCTGACACACGCACACGCACGCACAGACGTTGTATTAAATGCCTGTGTCTGTGCTTCATGCAGAGCGAAAAGCGGCAGCCGAGCCAGTGGAGGACGAGGGGACCATTCTGAGGAAGATGAGGCGTTTGACGGATTATTATGATGTTCACAAGGAGATAGGGAGGTGTGTGCGTGTGCGCTTGTGTGTGTGTGGAGGCGCACAGCTCCCCTCAGACATGGCGAGGGCACTGACATTAATACTTATGTGAGCGCTCAGGGTTGGCCTGAACGGAGCGGGGGCTGCATACGATGGTCGGAAAGGGGATGGGTTTGAACCTGCTTAACAACAGCAGACAGAAAGGGAGATGACTCACCATCCTTGTGTGGAGTGAATGCATTAGCTGGCAGATGATTTGTTTTGGTTCGTCTCGGTGGAGACGACCGTTTGCTGAGATCGGTGAAGCCTTTGAAAATGGAAAACAGACCGAAGCTGATTTTCGACTAGCAAAAAAGGAGCAATGGCAACAAATTCAGACAATTTGTCACAACAAATAAAATGGAAAACAAAACATGATATTCTTTATTTTCCTTGAAAGGAAAAAAATAATTAAATATATATAGAAAAAGAGGAAAACTATTTATAAAATGAGCAAATTCTGTTGACTAAAACAGTTGAAATATCATAGCAAGGTGAAATGCTTTCTGCCAAAACAAAGTTCATAAAATACCTTTTGAGTTCTCAGCAGTAAGTATTTGTAGCAGTATATAGATGCCTCTGTCGATTCCAACTCCCTAAAGACTGCTGGGAAAAAAATCAATAAAAATCATGTTCAAGATGCAACTGGCAAAAAAGATGCATTTGTTGATTCCCCCTTTGTAAGGCCGTCCAGTGGCAACTGGCCATATGGCTTGAATCACAACCAACCATCACATATCAAGCCAGCCTCCTCTCTGTGCCTCCTTGTATTTCCTATATCCTAATTGCTGCCAAAATCACATTGGAAAAACTAGGATTGACCTCATTGCTTTCAGGATGTGACGTAATCAGCTGTTCTGCTTATGAGAGCATTTGATTGGTCGGTTCTCATTAAGCGGTTCCTCCTTCAGGTTTGCTGCCTTTAAAGCTTTCTATAACCCTACTATAGGAGGCTATGTTTTGTAGCAGTATATTGCTATAAAATTAAGTTATTTAATTGTCTTTTTAAACATTTAGCTACTGTTAAAATTATTTATTAATTTCTTATTATTAATAATAACATTGCCAGTGATATTTAATGATTTTTTTTTACTTTGAAACATTTGAAATGACAAATGTAGAGAAAGTAAAGGAACATGTGGAGGTTGACAGTGTTTACAGGTAAAAAAAGTAGTTTTTTTAATAAGAAAAACTGAATATTAAATTTTACTTCAGTCACAAATAGTAAGAAAATGGGAAATTAGTATCGGTTCAACCAATATGTCGTCTTGAAAAAAGTTTAAGAAGTGTAAACAGTGGTGGAAAACTGAGGCAAAATATGGAACAAATACCAACTGAATCTATTATCAGTTTGTATGGGCTATCCTGCACTCTGCTGCTTTACACACTGTAGCCATAGCATCTTAGCTTGCTAACTTATACAGTAGAACTACTCTGACAGCAATTAGTAGTTAAAAGCTCCTTTAGTTTTCAAGCCATGAATTTCCAAGTTATCCAAGAAATTTTCTTAGATAACTTTCCAAGTTTTCTTGTAAAGAAGAGGGTAAAAGAGGTGCCAGCTCTGAGCGACTCTTTCTGTCCATTGTCCGTCTCTAATTGTATCACCTCTGTAACAGGGGGGCCTTCTCCTATGTGAAGAGAGTGACGCTGAAGTCAGAAAAGGCAGATTTTGCTGCTAAATTCATCTCCGCCCGAGGAAAGAGGAAAGCTTTGGCCCTCAGGGAGATGGATCTGCTTTCTGAGCTGGACAACAACCACATCCTTTACTTTCATGATGCTTTTGAGAAGAAGAACATAGTGGTGCTCATCACAGAATTGTATCCTTTAAATACGACTTTGCAGCTCTTAATGTTGAGCTGCGTTTGGAGAGAACATATTTATATCTTCCATTTTACCTACAGTGATGCTTCAGAATCTTTTAGATTCACGCCAAAATAAAAGTGTGGTTAAATAATTCGGTAAAGGTTGGAAACCATTGATTCTGATGCGCTCTGCAGTTGCCTAGAGGCATGAATGAAGCAGCCCAGCTTCTCTTCTCTGACTCATGGCTGCTGGGCGGAATTGGCAATAAATAGCATGTGTGGGAGTGTTGCTCATTTGTAATTCATCTCTCACAAAGTCGACTCTGGGCTCAGGTTTTCCCTCAACTGTTGTTTGAAGATGTCACGAAGAAATGTTGGACAGGATGGCCAAGAAATCGACAGTCATGGAGAAGCTGGTTGGTGTTCCTCTGCTCGATGCACTGCAGTCATATTATGTAACACAACTTTACAGATGATCCGTTTTATCTCCCAAACTACAGATTCGCAGCTGCGTCCAACAGATTTTGGAGGGGCTTAGATATCTTCACCAAAAAAATATAGCTCACCTTGATGTTAAGGTATCATTACATCCCAAATGCTACTTACTGAGTTAGAGGTACATCGAAAGTGTCAGCATTATTGTCTGAGGGTCAAGCTCAGGTCCAACAGATTTACTTTCAGAAGTGGAGCATTGCAGCTTTCATCACTGATATACATGTGAAAATGTATTTGAAATTCCTTGGGTTTTTTTTTAAATGGGGGAGAAAAGAAATGTATAAAGGTGGGAAAAGGCTTAAAAGGAAAGAATAAGAAAACCATAGAGAGCATAGAGAGAAAACAAGTCAACGCCGTAGAAGTCTGCCTCTATGCCTTCAAAAAGAGAGAAAACAAAACCAAGAAACCACAGCAACAAACAATGTATATTAGTTAGTTAGCACTACCTAATCATACTATGTCTGCATTTAAATCCTCTTTAGCCTGAAAATATTTTAATGGCCAGTCCAGGAAGTGACCTCATCCGCATATGTGACTTTGGGAATGCCATCAAATTGGACACGTCAGAGGACTATTACTGCAAATACGGCACACCGGAGTACGTTGCTCCAGAGATCATTAACCAAACTCCAGTTTCCATAGCCACAGACATATGGTAAGCCAGATAAATGACTCCTCACTCTGTTAGCATGATTAGCATGTTGTAATCTGCTTCCTGTTCTCCACAGGCCTGTCGGAGTCATCACTTATCTCTGGTATGTACTGGAGCTTCCAGTTTAGTCCTGAAATATGACAAATTCAGAGTAAAAGATCCCAAACGTCTTCTGATTCTAGTCTGACCGGGGTGTCTCCGTTTGCCGGTGAGAATGACAGAGCCACCGCGCTGAACATCAGGAACTACAACGTGGCATTCGAGGAGGGCATGTTTTCAGAGCTCTGCAAGGAGGCCAAAGGATTTGTCATCAAGCTTCTGGTGGTGGACAGGCTGTGAGCATCTTGTAGATCTAATCAGAGCCAATAATAGAATTTGAGCCTTTACTATACCTTAAAGGGATACCTTGTATAATAGATTGTATAATATTGGTACAGTGGACCCCCGTTTATTCACAATATGTTAATCGCAGATTTTTTGGTGGAAGGTAACTCCAAATCATTGGTGGAAATTTTGCCTAGATTTTTTTTGTAGACCATATCTAATATATTCAAAAGATAATGTTACCTGACATGCTATTGGCTGGTGTTTGCAAAACAACCAATCCAGGAGTGCCAGTCATTTTCTTCTGCACCGACTGGCTGTACCTCCAAGAGCAAATCAGAGAAGATATTAGCTTTTATGCTGTGGTAGTGCTGAGATTGTTTCCACAATTAATATCTTAAAGTATATTTAGTGTTTGAACTATTAAAATAGGCAGTTAGAAGCATCTTTAGAGGCGGGGGTTTGCGAAACTTTAGCTATTCGCGGGGGCTGTTCCCCACAAATATCAAGGGTCCTCCGTATATACCTCTGATTTGCATGTAAAATAATACATGGTTTTAATTTATATTGAAAGTGTGGTCTTCATTTATATTCAGCCCCCTTTGTTTGAATTTTCCTAAATGAAATCCAGTACAAATAATTGCCTTCAAAAGTCAGCGAATAAAGAGAGTCCAGCTGTTGGTGCTAAATAGATTGGATTGAACTAGTGCAATGGCCGAGTCAAAGTCCAAGCCAAAATCAATTTGAGAATTGGTGGACACACTTGTTCACCAAAATCTTAATGTGTTGTATACATTTTACAACGGCTGGGCACTCAATTTGTAAAGGTATGTCCCAAAAGATACAGTCTGTTGACTCTGGTAGTCTCCAGGTGTGCATGCCACACTTTTCAGATTTTTTCCGAAACCTAAAACTATGCCCATTTTTTAGTGTACCACACTGTAAATCATGTTTGTCTTTATCTTTTATCATTCCGCTCTCAGGAGGCCAAATGCTATAGAATGCCTTCGTCATCCTTGGTTCAAGGTGAGCCATTATTTTTTAAAATAATTCCTACTATAAGATTTATTTATATCTTTGCTGAAAGTCAATTACAATCCCCCTGTTTGTCTTGCAGTCACCTACAAATAAGAGCATTAGCACGGCTATGCTAAAGCAGGTTATTGCTAGAAGGTGCTGGCAGGTAAGACAAATGTCAGATTGTTACATCTGTAAATCAATAATGTGGACATAAAGAAACTCCAATGTGGAATCACCATTAAAAAAGCACTTTTCTCTTCATTGAATTTACTAGAATAATCACAACAAAGCCATGAATACTTCAGTGTCTCCACTAAGTTGTTTGTTTCACATACAAATGCATTGTTCTTACAAATTTGAAGGGATATAAACTTTCCAGTAGTGTGAGATTTATTTCCACAAAGTATTGCTACAACAAAGATCAAACACAGATTTCGTGTTGTTTACACACCAGATGTAATGATTCCAGATGTTTTGTGTTGATTATTTCCAGCGTTCCCTTATCAGCTATAAATCCAAAATGGCATTGAGATCCATCCCAGAGCTCCTCAACGACTCCTCCAGCCATGTTTCAATCGCTGTTGCTCGTCATTTGAAGGAAGGCTCCCCGCCTCCTTCTTCCTCGTCTGATTCAGACGCAGATGTGAATGAGCTTCCGTTTATTCCGATGCCCCTGTCCATGGTTTTCTCTGGATCCAGGGTCTCACTTAATGAGATCCCAGGGGACGAGGATGTCAGATGGCCGACAGTCTATGTTAATAGTACAAGGACAAAGGAAAGTATGGATGTAGATAGTTGTATGGCAGAGGGGAATAAAAACATTGCAGATGAAGTGGAAACTCAAAATGAGGAGAGAACAGGAAAGGCTAAACGAGAAGACCTGAAGAAAGGATCAAGCATCGAGTCTAATGAAGCACAGACAAGAGCCAGGAGGGCTACCATGAGGAGAGGCAGCTCTGCTGATTCAGCTCTGCTTCTCCACATAGACCCAGAGGAAGGAAATGCAAATGAAGACTCAGAGGCAGGTACAAAGAGCCTAAAAAAGGCAGTTTCTATGGAATTGCCCAATCGCAGCCCGAGCCCAGGGGCTACAAAGTTAAGTCAGGAGGATTATACCTTAAAACTAGAGCTAATGAGGCAACGGCTGATCAGGGGAGGAAGCGTTGATAAAAAAATGAGCGGCCTACGGGGGCCGCTGTTTGAAACCCTTGGCATAGATGAGGAAAGGCAGACTGGGTCTCTTGAGAGAAGTTTGAGAAGATCCAGAGCAGGACCCTCAACACTTACCAGAGCAGCATCTTCCGAAAGCTCAGGAGATGACACACCAAAGACCAAAGTTTTTTGTAAAAGTGTTTCCTTCTCACAGGGGGATTCAGAGCCCATGCCCCTGCACCGTAGGTTTGGAGCCCCCTTAGAGATCCCATCTGCTTCCACTGCTAGGACAGAAGGGAAGAAACTGCAGGAGGCAATTTCAATGTCTGCGCTGACTGAACAAGCAACACTGGAGTCTGAATCAACCTCACCCAATGAAAAACCTTCCTTTGCTCTCCCAGCAACAGAAAAAATGGACCAAGAGCAAAACAATTGCAATGTGAAAGGTTCAGATAGTGATGAAGCAACAGAGAAAAGGACCAAAGCAAATTCTGAAACATCTATTATTACTTCTAAAATTGTTAAAGAGAAAGAGAAAGAAAACAGCATGAATGAAAAGGTTAGAGTTTCCGCACTATCTCAAACATCAACCAAGGGCCAATCAAAATCCCTTGCTGCTGCACACAAACCAAATGACTCAAAATCTTCAGATACATCTTCCTTACCTGAGCATCCAGCTGTATTTGCCAAAGTAGCAACAGGAGACAGACCTGCTGGTTCTTCTTCTTCGTCTTCAAACCCCGATCTTACCATCATCCCTCGCCAACCCATTCTCAGGACAGACATCAAAGACATTGATTCAGTGGAAGTCTTTGAGGCCAAGTTTAAGAAGCGTGAGTCATCCTTAACCCGTGGGCTCCGCAAACTGACCAGAAACAAGTCTGAGGAGAAATCCCCGGTGTTGAGCCGAAAGACTGTTGAAGGGGGTGAGGACATTTACAGGCCAGGGCCGAGAGGGGCGCCACTTGAAATGGCATCTAAGGGAATTCCAGAGAAATCTAAATCTGTCCAAGACTTAAGAGAGGTAGATCAAGAAACAGGCCTTGGTCTGATTGGGAGGTTTTCATTGAAAGGCAAGAGGTCAACATCTTCTGAGAAAAAGGAGGAACAGCAACCAAATGTACAAGAAATTGCTGTAAGTAAGAGGGTTTCATGGGCTATTGGTCGTAGTAAGTCTCTGGACACAAAGGATCTAGATGCTGCTGGAGCAAGTAAGCAGTCTGAAGAGCGACAATCCGGGAAAGCTGAGGAGTCCTCGGTTTCTGCCATGAGACGAAAGTTTGAGTCCAAAGTGGCGGGAATCTCTGCAAAATTTAGGAGCCAATCAGAGGAGAGGAAGGCTAAAGAGGCTGGAGGTAGTCAGAAAGACCTTGAGCAAAGGGATCTCAACAAGGTCTCGGAATCCCCTGTTCTTGCAATACGTCACAAGTTTGAGAACAAAGTGGCGGGAATATCCTCAAAAATCCGTAGTCAGTCAGAAGAAAGGAAAGTAGATGGAGAAGGTAGGAACACACCTCTGTTTGCTCGGCACCGTCATTCCCACTCTGAAGGTCGTGGACTCAAAGGGATGGGTATCCCTGAAAATCAGCTGGCAAAACAAACCGGTGCTGCTGCATCGAAAGAATCAATTGAGTCCACCTCCAGCATCCATTCCGATAAAGCCTTGGAGAGTGATAGACGGTCGCGGTGGGACCGGTGGGGCTTAACCAGGACCAGGAAAGAAAAAACTCCCTCCCAATCTGACTTACCCTCAACTGCACCCAAAGAGGAAGATCTGACAAAAAGCCAGCAGTTCATCCGCTCTGCTTCTGATTTTGCTCCGGTGTTCCACATCAAACTAAAGGACCATGTCCTATTAGAGTGGGAAGCTGTGACTCTGAGTTGCCTTCCAGCTGGCAGTCCACACCCAGAGATTACCTGGATGAAGGGTAACCTTAACTCCAGAAAAGACCAAACTGTACAACTGAAATCCATTCAAACAGTGAGACTGATTTCTTTCCCGTTTTCCTACGTTCCAGATAGGAAACTGTTAGAGGTGACAGACAAACGGATCAAGCTGATGAACCACCCAGATGGCAGGCAGCTCCTTACCATTCAGAAGTGCAGCCACAGAGACGCTGGGGTGTACGAATGCGTCGCTACCAACCCAATCGCTACTGTCACCACCTCCTGCATGCTTTCTATAGCTTGTAAGTGGTTTTTGTTTTCCCAAAGATAGTGAAATACATTGTGTGGATATGCTACCTGATTGGGGATTTGGGAATGCTAAAATGCATGCACGAGTTCGCAAATTACAACACGCTGAGCTTTCCTCACAGAGGAGCAACCCACTCATTTACATTTCAAAGACATACAGTCATTTTCCTAATGACACATTTTACATTATTGAATTTTAATTGCGCCGAGATTGGTATGAATGCTAACAGCTGACAGGAATATTAACGGCAGCAGATTAGCTGTATGGAAGATTAACTTAATGGAGTTTTACTTTTCCAATATTTAGCACCTAATTAGAACAAATCTTTTTTTGCTGTTTTTTTTTTTTTGCTGCGTATTGATGATGATTGAAATTATGTTCTGTGGTTCATATCAAAACAATAAACCATGGAAATGAGACTAAAACATAATGGTAGCATTTTAAGACTGGAAAATAATTAATATGATCAAAATACAGTGTTGTTCATTTATTATTGACCTGATTACCTTAAGTTAATGCTATAAAAATTTTTTTCTTTTCTGATCCTGCAAAATCATTTAAGGATGATTTCATTGGGGAATTGGGCTGCTATGTAGAGTTTTTTGCACAGATTTTCCTAACTGGTGCTTGGTAGAGCAAATAACATAATATGTCCGCAAAAGAAGGGGACAACAACAAGTAAAGTTTGATTTATTTAGTGACGGATTATAAAATAACATCATTTCAGCAATCATACCTCTCCTCATGGCGTTCATGCACACCTCTGAAATTTTATAATTATGTGGAAAAACATGGCAGATAAGCAAGAGCTCCTCTTGGTGGAGGTTCGCAAAGACAAAACATCTTAATGATTTTGATGTCATATCGCACACCTTTACGTACACTAGGTGGTGGAACTTCTGTTCCTGTTCTGACCAGCAGGCTTTCTTGCGTGGCTTTCTGATTCTTTAGTTTCTCTGTTCCAGAGCTGAAGAAACTAAATCCTGCCTCCACCTAGTTCAGAAAACTTAACAAGCATTTCTCTGATTAGCTACATTCTTTATTCTCTCCAACAACTTTGAAATATATATTTGACTCACAAGTATTGATTGCCTTATAGTGATTCTTAAATATCCTTCATCTTTTTTAGTTTATGTTCCTGTTAAGCACTTTATGTATAGATGGTGCGCTGCAAATAAAATTGGCATCAGCCGAGGTTAAAGAACTTGTTAGCCCCTGAAATATAGTAATTACTGCGGTACTTTTGAACTGTAGGCTTATATTTATAAGGCTTATCTCTGAATAGCCTGTCCTTTGATGACTCATCAGTGTAATTGGTGTAAAACTGCTTGTCTTAAATGTTGGCTGCTTTCAATAATTGTGTGCCAGGAGAAAAAAAATAGGTTTCATTTAGAAATTGCAGAAAATGGCACTATTGGACTTTTTTTATTATTTTTATTTTTTTAGGTTTTGTTGGCTCTAGTGGCCTTTATTTGAAAGTAGTTCAACGGGAAAGAGGGTAGTGAGAGAGGGGGAAGACATGCAGCAAATGTCACCAGGCCGAGAATCAAACCTGTGTTCTCTGCCATAAGTGCTTTGCCCCTGCTGCACCACAGCACCCACTATTGAATATTTTTAACATTCTAGCATAAAAGCTGATAAAAATTAAGAAATGCTCATTGCCATTTTTAATAAATACTTGCCTAATTTGTTGGGGTTTTTTCCTCCATCACGTCTCCCATCCTTCACTCAAGCTGTTCCAAAGCGACCCGGAACCCCTGAAGTAGCTCAGACCTACAACAACACGGTTCTGGTTCTGTGGAAGCCGTCGGACACAAAATCTCCCTGCAGCTACTCTCTGGAACGGAGAAGCGAAGGTGAGCAAGTCAGAAAACATCCTCGCAGCATCTGGGATGAAATGCCTGTTTTATTTGTGTGCTACTGTCAGTAACATGGAGAGGGAGTGCAGTGAATCATTTCAGGCCCAGAGCTGGTGGTGTTTGACAGGCTCTGAATATGAAGGATTCTGTTGGGAAATGAGCTCCCCGATCCATAAAGAATGTCTTAATGACATCCAATGAGTCAGCTTCCAAGTGGATAATGGTTTTAGCAGAGCTTTCTGTCTTCACTCTGCATCAGTGCTGGGCTGCACTGGTTACAGATACAGATACTTCATGGTTGCTAGGCAGAATGGAAGAGTCTAGAATGTGGTTTCAGCCTCTAATTTTTAAAATATTTCAAGTGGCATATTTTCTTCCTTATGTCTCTTTTTCTTTGTGTTCTTTTCTTCTTTTTGACCTCATGTCATCATCATTGTGTACTTTCTTACTTCTCTGCTTATTTCATTACTCATGTTCTTACATCATTCCATTTAAGTTGTGTCTTTTGTCCTCCCTTCTATGTATCAGTCCAACTTTATGCCATTTGACTTGTATTCATTTTGTATTCATTTTGTTTCCTTCCAAACTTGTCTTTGTGTCTCATTCAATTTCTCTCTTTTCTTATTCCCTGTCTTCCTTCTTCCTTGTTTCCTCCTCCGTTTCTTCTGTTTTTTGATGCATTTTATTCTTTTCTTCCTTCCTTCCTCCCCCCTCTTTCCTTCTTTTTTTCCTTCCTTCCTACCTTCCTTCCTTCTGTCAGTCATTGCTTTCTTTCCTTCTTTGTTTTATTTTCTTCCTCCTGTCTTTCCTTGATTCTGTTTTCTTTCATTTCATCACTATGTTCTCTTTTTCACTTCTTAGTGTCATCCTTTCTATTTTTGTGTCCCTTATTGCTTAATTTATTCTTTCTTTCCATTCTTTTCTTCCTTTTTGTGACCTGTCTTCTTTCTGTCCTTTCTTCCGTACGTTTGTAGGTTCCATGTTTAAGCCCTGATGATTCTAAAAGTAGCTTCTATAAATTCACACGAACTTCAGTATTTAATATTATAAAATTTGCATAAATGTAAAGACCTGAGAAGTCTGGAAATGAGTGTTAAAAAGTCTGGACTGTTTATGAACCCTGGATTTGGAGCAGAAGATGAACTATTTAAACATGTTAATTAAAAATGTCTTGGCCTCACATTCATATTTGTGTTTAAAATGTTACTAAATTGGTTGCTTATATAAGTCAAGCTGCTTTCATTTCATCTTAAAATGAAATTAGACACTGTGACAGATGCTAAGCTAAATACTTACTTGATAAACATGCTAACCTAGTGGCCATAATGTTAACTACAATATGTTCTCTAAGTTAGATCTTGTTCATTAATCTTTTGTGTGTCGTCATGTTGAATTCGTGCAGCATGCTTTATTACTGTAAGTTTTAAAAAAATCTTTTGTGTTTTTTTGTAGCTGATTCTAACTGGGTAACTGTGGCCACTGGGATAGCTGACTGTTACTACAATGTCACTGACCTGCCACCAGGGGGGGGCATTAGATTCAGAGTCTCCTGCGTCAACAAGGCAGGACAAGGTCCTCACAGCAACTGCTCTGTTCCAGTCAGCCTGGACTCAACAGGTGGGTTTACGCCTTAATATAGACAATCAATAATATTATTATTAGTGTGGATCGATACAGGAATGATACAGGAAGTGGAAATGACAAATTAGAGTAATAACCATGACAAAAGGTTATAATAAACAACTAAAGAAGAAACAGTATGATGAAGTTATCCTCCATCTTCTCTCCTGGTTTATGACAGTTTTCTGATGCAGATTGAGATATTAAATGCAGACATAGTTTCCAGACCAATATCTCCCAGTGATCACTATCTTATATTTGTTGTGCAGATAAAGGAGCTTCACCTGCAGTCGCTGTAGTAAAAACAGTCCCAACTCCACCTGAACCAGCGCTGAAACCTAACCCAGATGTCAGAGTCACCTCCACCTTCTCAATCTCTCCTCCTCCTCCGTCTGCCCTGACCTCTGACCCTCCCACAGGTCCTCCATCACCGTCTGCTAGCATAACCCCAGAGGAAAAGCAAAGCAGCGCTCTGCCGTCCTCTGGCACAGTCAAAGCCTCTCCGTCCTTCATCTTGTTCAAGCCCCAGAGTCCAATAAATGTGGTGACCCCTATGACCCAGACCCTGCCTCCTCTCGTAAGCCCGCCCTCTACCCCTACCAAACCTTTGGTTGCGTCCGTACCAAGCTACGTCCCCACAATCGCCGCCACGGCACATGTGGCTCCCACCCCGGTGTCTTTTTCCCCACCGGTCCTCCAGGCCTCCAGCCTGAGCCCCATTGCAGACGGTGCCAACACTCAGACCAGAGGTACCCCATCTGGACGCAGCACACCCTCTACTGCTCTAAGACAAGGAGTTCCACAGAAACCATACACCTTCCTGGATGAGAAGGCCAGGTTAGGCAGAATCCAACTGCATCTAATTGTAATCGGGAGAAGAATTCAAATACTCCATGAAATGCCCTCCAAATATTCATGTTTAATCTTATTTTTTTATTTAGAATTCAAAATTCTGTTCAAAAATACTTTATTTTAGTCAAATAGAAATTAAGTGCGTTGTGACTCACATCGAAAAAGTGTCCTCAAAGAGCATGTCCAGTGGTGTCTTAGGAGGTCCATCTTTTGATCAGATTAGATTTGTAGCTCCTATAGCTGAAGCTGCTGTGTTTCCTGTGTCCAGAGGTCGGTTTGGGGTTATCCGTGAGTGCAGGGAGAACGCCACCGGGAAGATCTACATGGCCAAAATCATTCCCTACAGCCAGGAGAGCAAGCAGGGAGTGCTGAAGGAGTACGAGATCCTAAAGTCGCTTCACAATGAGAAGATCATGGCTCTTCACGAGGCCTACGTCACACCACGGTACCTGGTGCTGGTGGCTGAGTACTGCACTGGCAAAGAGCTGCTGTTCAGCCTCACTGACAGGTAGGAAGGAGAATATCAAGCTGAGGTATATAGACTCAGGCAGCTGTTGAAATGCTCCTTTTTTTTTAAGGTTTCGGTATTCGGAGGATGATGTAGTTGGCTACCTGGTTCAAATCCTCCAGGCGGTGGAGTACCTCCACAACCGCAGAGTCCTCCACCTAGACCTCAAGCCTGAGAACATCCTGGTGACCAACCTTAACGTGGTTAAGATTGTAGACTTTGGCAGTGCTCAGACTTTCAACCCCCTCAACCTGGAACCCCAGGGCACAGGAGCAGGAACCCTGGACTACATGGGTGAGGATCCATGTCACAACTCATCTTCTACACTTCAAAACAAAAGCACAGTTTGAGTCTCAAACATCTTCCTTCTGTTAAGCTCCTGAGATGGTCAAAGGGGAAGTCGTCGGTCCTCCTGCTGACATTTGGACCGTTGGAGTCGTCACCTACATCATGTAAGTTTCATCACATCCTTAAAGTCATCATTTGCGTTTGGAAGGTCAGTCTGGATTCCTGATGCGGGAGAATTGGAATAACAGTTTGTGAAGATGATCTACTGGACAGGAAGAATGTTTTTTAATTCTCAATTTTCAAATCATCCAATAGTCAGTGTGTGAATGTTAATGACTCATTTCATTGTGAAGCATTTTTGAGGCTCCTGAAAAGCACTACATAAGTCTCATGTTATTTAATTTTATTTCTTTCATCCACCCAGGTAATTTAGGTTTAATGAGAGGAATTTGTTTTCTGGTTGACTAAAGAAGCAGTTATTAATTGACAGTCAAATACCAAAAACTGAGTATTTTTAAAACATGGCAAAGATTCTTGGTTTGCCTCTGTGTGTTTACCTCTAACACTGACTTCTCATATATACTTCACACAACCTCACTTATGGTATAAGGTGTTAATGTTTCAATATGATGTGTTCTGTACTGTAGCTGCTGTCAAGCTTTTAATATTGTTTGTTCTTTTCTCTCAGGCTTAGTGGTCGACTGCCCTTTGAAGATAAGGACCCTCGGCAAGTTGAATCTAAAATTCTGATGGCCAAGTTTGACCCTAGCAAACTCTACCCAAATGTTTCCCAAAGTGCCTCAGTTTTTCTCAAGAAGATGTTGAGCAGTTATCCATGGTGACTGCTCATTTATCCAACATAATGTGATAAAAAACAGCAGGATTTATGAGCATAAAGACCCTAAATTGCATTTGTGTGTTTTCAGGGCTCGTCCAACCACGCGGGACTGCTTCACCCAGGCCTGGCTGCAGGACTCGTACCTGATGAAGCTCCGGAGGCAGACGCTCACCTTCACCTCCAGCCGACTGAAGGAGTTCCTGGTGGAGCAGCAGAGCTGCCGCACAGAGAGCGCCACCAAGCACAAGGTGCTGCTGCGCACCTACCAAGGCTCACCACTCAGCCCAGCGTCTGGCACCGCGCCACACCTACCCAGCCCCAAGTGAACACTGGGCAGAAGTCGCCCCAACAGAACCACTGCTGATACCAAGCACCGCGGGCAGACAGTTGGACCCACACGGGAGTCCATGTGTTACTTTGGAACAAATAAAAACTCAACAGGAACTGCAGACCACAGAGAATACATTCAACTCATGAACTCCTTATAAACTGTATTAAAAGGACAGGAAGACTTTTGGTTTTAGCCTCTTTGTCGTTTGTTAATTCTGACATTGCCGTTTTATTTGCCCTACATTTGATATCCAGTGGTGGGCACACTTCCACTAATGCGCTAACAGTGGAGCTAATGTTTCATTCAGCAATTTCATAACCTAAAAAAGTGCACTTAGCTTTCCCTAAATTAATATTTCCAAATCAATTCTAAAGCACTAATTTACTTGGTTGTTTTGTAAACTTTCAGTTGAAAAACGTTTGACATCTGCTACCAGTTCTGTTTCCTCTCCTAACTTTCTTTTTCATTTTCTTTTTACTAAATAACTTCAAGGCAAACAAGAAACATACAGGAACAAAATAATATGCAGCACAGAACAAGATAAAAAAAATTTAACTGAATTATAGAACATTTAAATTATGTCAAAATTAAATTGGTTCTTGAGGGTTGTAGTCTGTAGCTAATGCTAAACCCCAACTTAAGTCGGTACTTTAGCATTAGCTTCCACTAAATACAATGTTGGTGTATTTGCATTAGCGGAACTAATCTCAATGATTAGGGCCTTAGGTTTAGCATAGCTAACTTTTCAGTTAGCAGTGCCCACCACTGTTGAAACCAAGATGCTTTTTTTAGTAGTTTTATCTTAAAAACCTATTTTTGTCATGCAGTTTGGTGGTAATCTTCATGCTAATGTACCACTATTAAGGCTGCTAACTTATTATGCATTTTGTCTCATTTTAAAACACCAAAAATATTGTTTTTCCCTTCTTTAAAATATGTTTACTTTTTTCATGTTAATTTATTTGCATGTGTGTGCACATTTTTGAGTCGGTTTTCGATATAACTGTAAGGCGAAAAAGAAAAAAAAAATTAAATAATGAAGACGCTTGTGATTGATGTTGAGCCTAAAGAGAAACTGTTTATGGGGAATCTGTCGTGCAGCTTTTTGCTCTGTGATCAACTCTAAATCATGATCCAGCTGTGAACAGTAGATTTTCTATAAAGTGTAATGTGACACTTAGTTGCCGTAGTTTGTCAGTATTACAAGTCGGTTGTTCTGGTCGCTTAAATCTCGGTCGTCAGTCAGTGCCTCGGATAAACGTCAAAAATTTTCATATTTAATGTGTGTCTTCATCAGCTGGCTGCAGTATCTGGATATTACAAAAGGTAACTCATCCATACATACATTTAGGCAAATATACATGGAGTCCTTGTAACATTAGAATGCCTCATGTATTGCTCTATCGGTCCTTTTGTATGATTTTGGATGGTTCAAGATTTGTAAATGTACCCAGTTGCGGTGTTTATATGTGGAAAAAGATGAAAATGTTTTTATGAGATAGTATGTAATAAAATATTCATACATTTGAGAACATTATGTGTTTTGTTAAGTGTGGTTTGGGGTCTACGGAAGCCCTGAATGGCAAGGGAACATGATGTAAATGTTATTTTTCTCCGACCTTAGAAGTTATCTGGCAGTCATTTTCACATGCAGAAGTATAGGGCTAGCTATTTTACTGACACATCACACAAATTCAGTCCGTTCACTATAATAAGAAATAAAAATCATTCTCACATTTGGTAAGTTTTTCTAAATTGTTTTGTCATTGGGTGCTGTAAGGAGGTGTGCATACTTGGCCCCAATACCATGAATCTTAATCCTAGTTTTAAGAAAATCCTAAATGGTTTTTATGACCATCTCTGTCCATAATTCCTTCAAAAGACTGAACATCAGAGGTGCTGTGGTGGCCCACGGGTTAAGCACACCCCACATAAGGAGGCCTTAGTCTTCAATGTGGCCGTCGCAGGTTCGATTCCTGGCTTGTTGACCTTGGTCGCATCATGTCTCCTCCCTCTCTCTGTACCTACATTCCTGTCTTAGCACTTTCAAATAAAGGCAACTACAAAAAAAAAAAATAAAAAATACTAAACATCAACCAATAATGGCAATCTGCAACGGATTTAATGGTTATGAAATGTATTGTGTAAGGGTGAAATTGAAATGCGTTGATATTGATAATTAGGCAAAATTGACTACTTGAGAATACGCCATGAATTTAGCCGTGGGTGCCTTCTTGTGGCTAGAAGAGGTACTACTTAAACAAAAAAGGCACAAAAAAATAAAAAGAAAAAGAAAAAAAACAAAAGCGGCCAAAAACAAGTTTTTCTTCCTCTCTTGCCCCCCCTTGCAAGTCACATTAAAGAGTCTCTAAATCCAACCGAGCACTTTTGTGGCGTTATGGCGACTTTGATTCCCATTATAGATGTGCACCCAACAATTCTGGAGGAACCGTGTAGTAATATTAAGGAAGACTATGGATAAAAATCTCAGAGGACTGTTACTTTATATATCAGAATTAGACTAGGAAATTACATAAAGAAAGACGTGTACCTGATATTGTGGCCAGTACGGTTATATATATATGTATATATATATATATA
>CAEGAE010087916.1:0-10379 GCA_903067095.1 Girardinus metallicus | reverse complement strand
ATGTCCAGGTGTGGCATTGCTACAATGGTAAGCACTGCTAACCCCACAGAAACAAGGAACTCGAAGAACAAAACCTGTAGAGAAGAGGATGGACAGATGAATATGACTAAATAATAAAAACAAAACATTTCATTGTTTTTTTGCATCAGTTGGAGATCAAATCCAGTTGTCTTACCAGGGCTGCAGATGCTTTTCTTGGCAACTTTGATGATTTGTAACATGCTTTCCAGAGGCTTTTGAGAAGCAGAAGGACATGAGGTGCAATGACACAGCAGCCAATGCACAGCAGTGTGAGGGGTTTCTGCTTGGCTTGGATTGTCTTTGTATCTTCATGGGACAAGGTGACAAGGAGAAGGAATGAAGCCTGAAAAATTAATCAAATCATGTAAAACCACTGGTACCACAAATGTTGAGAATTTGTATTTGCCTCTTCAAAACAAAGCTAAACAATAAAAAGCATAGTGCAAAATTTTACTAAATATCTTTTATTTCACTTGTATTTTTTGGTTGAAATGGGATCAATGAATGTATTCTGTTCAATAGAAATGGCCTCAAACATATTACAGGCGTTTACACGGTCTTTTCTACTTCAGGTTTTTAAAAGTATTTGTTTCATCTGTTTAGCACATAAAGTTATATAGAAATAGCTTACCTTACTGCATATTGCCAGTCCAAAGATAAAGATAGCTACTGTAAACAAAGAGATGATATTTACAAGCTTAAGCAGCTTCCAGGGTGTGTGCTCGTCTTCAATGGTAGGGACCTCCCGACAGGTGTCCCATGGCCTTCTAAATTACAGCACAAAAAGCCACAGTTTGGGGGAGGAGGATGGTTAAAAGAAGGAATTATTTAGGATCAAACTGTTCGTTATGGGTTAACATTTCTGCTCGTGCAAGTTTAGATAAATCTTTAACCTGAAATATAAATTATTATTAACATAGAGATTATTGAGGTCAGTTTTCTTCCTTTTTCACAGTGGAATTTAATAAATACTTATGGAGGACTCTTAATGTTTTATCTTACTAAAAATCAAATCAACTTTTAATAATGCATTACTTACTTGAGCTCTCTTCTCCTCTCCTTTCTCTTCCCCTCCATCGTAGGTCCAGTTATGTTCTCTGATTTTCTCTCTCATCCTTATAATCTTTTTACCTGCATGATTTATGAGTCCTTTCAGCCCTGCTCCCTCCCTCCTCCCCATGTCTGCAGACACGTAGCAGGGAGGTTGCCAACATAGGTCAAAGAAATTACAAAAAGCAAACAGCATTGTCACCAGATATTGTAAACCAGAAAAAACTAGGCTGAGTGATGAAACATTAAAAATAAAATACTCTTCACAAATACCTAAATATACAGTTAAGGACACATTTAAATACACATGACATTATTTCACTCATACTTGAATTTTATTGTAATTTTAGGCTTTTAATAATTTGTAATAAGTGGTCAATTTTTCTATTGCGTAGAACCAAGGCTCTCACTCAAAACTCAAGCTGCACTGAAAAAAAAACCTATAATAGTAATCATAATAATAAAGATACCCTTTGGAATCTCTATGATAATAGACAAAACTTGTTAGGAAGTACAAGGGCCTTAAAATCAGGTATTGATTTTAAAGTAGGTCTTGTTACATCACAAGACATTATTACAGCTCTTAGGGTTACGTTCGGTTTAATCCAAATCTATTATTGATTGCCAACATAAATTGTGAGCCAATCAGATTTCTGCACCAGTAATGATTAATATAATTTTTAAGAAATGAATAAATCTGAGTCTGGATGTAGATTGTTTCCTGCCTTGAAGTTATATAACAGAAGGAAATACAAAAACCTGCGAACATAATTTCGAAGGTTGTTACATAAAGTAGATGAAGAAATTAAATATATGAAATCCATAAAGTCTTAACGGCAGAGTTTATTTTTTCTTATCTTACAGAAAGAGAAACTATGTTGCAGGAGGATAAAAGCTTTGACAGGTAGGTCAAGTGGGTCACACCTGGGAAACAAAGTTGTTTCAATCTTGATTTCTTTCATTTAAAGTTATTTGAGTTATCTTTGACTTTAAATAGATGAAAATATTTTTACTTCTTTGCTTCCTTTTAGGTTTGTTTGGTATGATTAGTCATACATTTCTGGAAAAATACTGCAGGCAACTAACAGTGAAGGCAGAAGGAAAAATAACTAATCTATTAATGAAAATAAACAATAACAGGTGTAAACAATTTACAGACCATGAGTTTTATGTCTTTCTGATTGTGCAAAAAAAAACACTTTAAAATCAATACGTAGACTCAATGACTGTAAATACGGTTTCAATATTTTTATTACAATCTCTTAACAAGTCCCTTTGCTGGTGTATCACAACTCAAGTTCTGAGAAAGACACTAAGAACTGAAATGAAAAACAAAGAAAAGGATTTGTCTTGTTAAGGTTTAGCTTGAATACAAACTGCAGTACTGCAGAATTATATTGTATTTGACTTGTTGTGTTGTATCAAGTAGTTTTTTTTTTTTTTATTTTTCAGGTCATCATCCAAACCGCCTTAAAACGTCATAGTTTTAGTTTGAGGATCGATGCTTCTCAGTACCAGCATAGTTATTGTTTGACAATATTATCTCATTCTCCATTCATAAGGGAGAGAAATGTTTGCCATGCCAAAGGAAGGGTTCAAAAATAAAACGTTTCCTTCTTCCTCCTTTCTACAAGCTCTCACAAATCTCTCATGCAGAAATGTTTTTAGTATTACCTGCTTCTGAAAATTTAATATGTTACCTTGATGTAGATATAGAGTTAAAAGTCCGAAATGTACTTTCACCCTTCTTGAACGCTGAATTGTTTGTACTTCTCTTTTTGTGAAATCATAATACATTCATTAAAGTAAATGCATGCACTTGCTTTATATTTAAGTTGAGTGCTGTGTTTGACTGGTTATTTCTCTTTTGTGGCAGTTATTCTCAGCTCTGATGCTTGCACTATTGCCAAGTCTGTTTTTTACCACTTAAGTAAATGGGACAATTTGACTGCTCATTTAGTCTCCTGTCTCTGACATTCCCATAATATGAAACCTGGTCTTTATTTTGGAGATGGTACATAAAATGCCCAAAGCTCAGGGAAATATTGCTTGGCTCAGACAGCAACTGACCGGGTCCATGTTCACAGTTTCTCCTAATCGGAGACATAACTGTAAGCACATTGGATGCCAGGAGTTTAAGAGTTAACAGAAGATAAAGCTGTTAGCCTTGAAGAGAAGATTTAGCAAGTTTTTCATGGATTTAACAGACATACTCCAGTCTCCTGCTCATCCAACAAACACACTTTCCTTACAAACATGACTTTGTTTATGACTAAATGAAAATAAACTTTCTATGTCGTAAAATCATTGGCATGAACCAATAGTAAAACAAAGAAATTTAACTCAACACAATTTTTTCTTGCTTTTTAGCGTTACTTTAAAACATTACATCTGTTCTCAGCCTTGTAAAAAAAAAAGAAGCTAAATTGTGGAACAAAATGTTTCAGTTGTATTTCTAAGGTTAATTATTTGATATCATGAATTTGTATTAATCGATGACAAAAAATAATGAGGTATACTGTATATAATCTGTGGAGTGTGGACAAGGGAAAGTATTGTTGCCATTGCTTTATTGTGCAACTTTTCAGACACCTAGTGACTTTTCTTTTTTTTTCAAAAAGCAACAAGAGACATTTAGCTACTTTTGTCAGGGTAATTGGAGACTGCAGATCAAACGCTCTGCATAAGTCGTCCCTGTTGCGAAACTGAGAAGTGATATCAAACAATGCTTGCAATTCATACTCCTGACTATCTATGAGAGCATTTGTCCAAATGAGATAGTTTTATAGCCGAATGCAGGGCAATAACGTAGACATTGACCAAGTAGTACTGTTCTAACCAATAGGAAAATTCAACCACAGTTTTTTCTTTTTTTCATACCTTCATTATATGTCTTTATTTCTTTGTTTTCTTGTTAACTAAAAAATAGGCAATAACACAAATACTTTATAATATAATAAACTGAAATATTTTAACATTTTTAAAAGAAAAACAAAGGTGTTGACAACAGGAAATACATATTGTAAACAATGTGTATGCTTTCCGGATCACACAAAACAACTTGAAAACAATAAAGATAGTTTAACATTTTAATTTTTAGCAAAACAGTTTTTGAGTAAACACCTGTATGTATTTAAGTAGTGAGCCAACCAGACTTTACAGGTTTTTCCAAAGTAAGAACTTCCTTGAATAGCTTACGGCAGTAGTAACACTGTAGTAATATTGTACTTTCAAGATTAATTCATCCCTCAGTTTTTTCCTTCAATAAACTGCAATAAATTAAAATGATTGAGTTCATAAAAAATTCTGATAAATAGAAATAAATCAAACAATAATCACAACATTTCATTAATGAATTGACTAGGTTAGACAGTTTTAATTCAAAGTAAATATTGATCACTGATTTCAAGACCCAATCTACACATTACATAACACATAAAAGTTTTATACAAAAAAGGAACAACGTAAAAACAACTGTTACAGGACCTCTTTTTTTCAAAATGATAAATAGTTAAGAAGTCACAACATTTAAATAAAATACTTCATCTTGGGGTTGCCTTCATGGTATTTGTCCTACTTTGCAGTGCCATTTAAAAAGATCTATGCAACAGCAGATACATCAAAGTGCTAAAAGTGTTTAGGTGCAGAAACAGTCTTGTTAAAAACCTAAGTCTCCTGAGTTCCATCCCCAAAGTCCCCTTGAGAGTCATTGTCATTTTCCCACTCATCACTTAAATCAAATTCAGTTTCAGCCTGTGAGATGTTGCTCATGTCAGTCACAGAGTTGAAGAGTGAGCTTGAATCTGCATTGGTTATGGAGTCACTCTGGAAGAGACCAAAGAAACATTATTGGATAAAAATGCTGCAACGCCTTGAGCACACCTAGCAGGCAAACACCTTTCCGGAAGTATGGGAAATGATTGAACTGGTAATATTTAACATAATAAATATAAAAATTTAATTCTAAAATAAACTTTACTCCTCCTGGAGATTTCTGTAAAAGTTATCAATTTTTTTTTTTTTCTCTTGGCCAATAATTTAAAATGGCAGCAATTCACTGTTGTTAACAACACAATCCTCAAATTATTATTTTTATTTATATGTGTATTGACATATTTGAATTTTTTTCATTAAAATAAAGAAAACTTTGTATTGTCTTATTAGTTATTTGCATAAACCAATAAAAAGGTGCATCACATCCCATTGTGGTACCAACATCAACACATTTACTACTCAACAGCACCACCTTGGGGCAGAGTTGGGCGTTATTACTGCCTTTGCTCCACAAAAATCAATCTAGAGTTTTCTTTTTCTTGCAGTCTTGTTTCCTACCCTGTGAATATTTCCTACACAGGGTCTGAATCAACTGTTTTATGAAAGGTCAGTAGGGTCTAAGCCATGTGATAGTTTTTAATGACACGTTGTTTTATCAACATCTATCCAGTTTAGGTATGTAGAGTAGATAGACGTTGTTATCTGTTGGGATTCAAATAGTTTTTCTCCAGAATAGCTTCAACAGTGGAAGGTCCTAAAACATTTGGATACTGGTACTTGCAGCCTGCAAAATGTCCAGCAGAGGGAGCTAGATGCACTGCTACGGGTGTGTGTTTTTGTTGGGTTTTTTTTGTTTTTTGTTTTTTTGGGGGGGATATGGGGGGGGGGGTGAGGAATATTGCACCGTCTATCATTTGATTTTGGGTTTCTTGGAACTTCACTTGTGTCAAACATTTCAAAGCGTGAGTCTTTCTAATTATTTTTAATGTTGATTTCCACATCCACACTTGTTATTTACATCTATTGTATTGTATGTAAAATATATATAGTTCCAAGATGATTTTTACCATCTTTTGTGTATGACAGGCTATTTAATTTAGTTTTAGGTTATTATACGCAGAATTTGTTTTATTTGTGCTCACATCTATAATCTCTTCCCATTTTAATCCACAAGAATAGGGAATAACTTTGGCAGAAAGCAGAGTTATTTAATGAAAATTTGTTGAAAATATGTTGTGATAATAATTTTATTAATTATTGGCAGTTGGGATATCTGTGGTGATATAACATGGTAGACTTCTGAGCAATCTTTTGGTTTAGTTTGAATAATAAACAAAAATATGTACCTCTGTTTTTGCAGACTTTTGTTGTTTTGGCTCCGTTTCCAAAAATGCCACATAATGAATGAGGGTCACAATTCTAAAAATGGAGAAGAAAAAATTTTGTATTATACACATTTTTTTTTTTTTGACTCTAGTTAAGGAAAAATAGTTGAGAAAAAAAAACAATCTAATCAGTGATTACCTGTGGTACAGCATCCCAATAAACTGGAGCAAAACTGAAAGGGCAAAGCCCAGGATGAACATGAGGCTCATTGGCTCAACTTGGAACATTTTACCAGTTTTGTTGAGGTTCAAGTCAACAATTTCAAACTCGAGTTGAAAGACCTCAAAGACTTGAAATACGAAAGCTGCCCCCAGCCACAGGGCATTCAAGAAGAAGAATGAAAAAGTGATCTGTGTTGAGAAAGAAGCTACAAAGGTTAGCTTAAAAAATTTTAAATTTTCCAGCATGTCAAATGTATTAGATTACAGCTCTCCCCTTTTACCTTGTTTCTGAGATCTTGCAGCTCATTTTTAGTTTGTTCTTGTTTCTCTTTGTCATTTTGCAGAGGTTCCAAGTACTTTTCAATAAGTTCGTTCCAAAATCGCTCCTCATCCTGCAAGAATACATTAGTTCAACGTCCAAAATTAACAAAAAGTCAAAGATAAACATTTGGGGATAACTTTGTGAACATTTTTAATCTACAAAAAAATTACATTTAACTAAATGAGGCAACAAATGAACCACTTAAAGGGTTGTTAATATTTGTTAACCTTTAGCTGATTCATGGCAATGTCATTCAGTGAACATGCTCTCATAATTCCTACCTACAATTTACTGGTGGATTTATCAGTCAAATCCTGACAAAAAATCACCAGGTTAAATTATTCTTTTAAACCACATAAATCAGCTTTGATTCTTCGGATGTCTGAATAACAAGTGATAAACAATGGTGCTATTTGATATATAGTGAGTAAAACAAAGACTTCAACAAATGGCTGTAAGTATTTATAAGACTGAAGGCTCTATTAAGCTAAAGGACATGTACCTCATCAAGAGAATCCACCTCCAGCTTAAAGTCACTGGACAAACTCTCCATTTGTGCTTTCCAACCTACGCAACAAGACAGAAAATCATGTGAAAAAATAATATCATTAAGTGTTTGGAAAAAACTGCATTAATGTATTATAATACACTAATGTGGTATTAATGCTCTATAAAAGCAACAATTTTCTTACACTTACATTGAACTGGAATGTAAAAGCTGGTCTCCTCTTGCCTAAAAGAAAAATAAAAAAAAAAACAATAGTATCAGCCACTGCTTTACTACTTTGCAGTTTACTTGTTTTTCATATCTTTAAAACCTACTCTTGTTCGTTTTGGGGGGAATCATCCACAATACTGTTTTGGGGTTGAGGTTCAAGCTGTATAGACGCTGGGATTTCCTGTCTCATGGTGACCTGTTCGTCTTCTACTCGCTGGTTGGATTTTTTACAACATTTCATTTGTGAGCAGAGTCGTTTGAAGGTGTTTTTTGCTGTAAAGGTAAGACTAAGTTTCAGTTTATTTTGCATAAATATCAACTGTAGTCACTCAGAGTGGTACCAATCTACCTTTTTGTGATTTAGTTTGCTGGATGGTGGCTGCAGATGTTGCAGCCTCTGCAGTAGTTGGTTTTGTTTCTCTGGTTCCCCATGAGACACTGTTCATGTTGACCATGGAGTAGATGGTGAGCAGGAGATAGGCACTTGGGACGCAGATGATGTAGAGTAAGCCATAGAACAACAAAGGAAGTTCTTGTGGATGCAGCAGTGCAGTGACAACGTAAATGATTGACATGGCCACAATGAAAATGCTGCTGGGTGTCAGAATGGTCTGTTCCTCCACCATTGAGGCTGGCAGAAAACAAAGAATACCGATGTTTAGAGTTAAAGCTAAAAGTCTTTACACATTTATTATGCATAAATAAGCACTTACCAATAATGGACATTGTCACTACCATCATAAGGAATGCATACATGACACTCAACACTGCTGCAATAGTGATCTGAGTGTCTGCCTTGAGCTTAAAGCAAAGACCCAAGTAAATGGCAGGAGGTATCACAGCAATGACCAGAGCAGCAGCAGAATGTATTTCCAAAATGAAGGACAGACTCCCTGGGTACAGCAGAAACAATATATTTTTAAGATATTTCCACAAGCTGCTTAAATATTAATGTAGTGCAAGTGTTGAACACTCATAACACATAAATGGTAAAGGATTGTACTTGTATAGTGCTTTACATAGTCCAGAGGACACAGTGACAGTTACCTGCAACCATGAAACAAATGGTGGCCGGAGCAAGAACGGCTGAAATCATGGCAAACAGCTGGTAGAACATGAATGGTTTAGAAATAGATGGATTCTTCTTGGAAACGAGGTTGGTGGAACCGAGCAGATCTACAACGTTTGCCATCGTGGAAGGACCCCATCGTTTCCGCTAAGTGGAAAAGCAGTAGTTATTATTAAGTTATGACCTCTTTTTGTCCTGAAACCTTTTATTTGCTTGCGTTCCATTGATTTATTCAATTACTAAAAATTTAAAATGACTCAGAGGTAAAATAAACAAGGCTGATATCTACTGGAGCATCAACCAAGCAACGTCACAAATCCATTGTCGGGTAGAACATACTGAGTACAACAACAACAAAATTCTTTTAGAGACCTCAGTGAGTATAACTGCAAACTAAAGCATGGGAGCCATCTGTGGTGGCCAAATTACCTTGATCCACAGAAAGCAAAGGACATTTCTTGTTTCTTGTGGTGTGGGTAATCATTATTTTGAATTATAGTTCTACACTGGATCTACACTGTTTATGTACTTACCTGGTTGTACAGTTCTTTAAAGTCCTGTGGGGCATTGGTGTAGGCATCGGATGCTGCATTGTATTCCACTCTCCAGCCTTGTTTCAGTAGCAGAGTGCACAGCCAGCGGTCCTCACCTGCAAAAACAAAATCTAAATTTAGATGTTGGAAAAATAAGAAAACTATAAGCAAAGATGGAGAAAGAATAGCATCTTTATTGGATATTTAGATCTAGATCCATCCATTCTAAACATCCATTTTAACCATGCAGAGTTTTTTGGGGGAAGTTGTCTAATGAGAGTGGACTTTGAGCAACATAATGGACAGGTTGCACCAATTAAATTAACATGCATGCTTTGGAGCTTTGGAAGAAAACATCTGGATGAAAGCAGAGAATATGCAAAGTTTCCACAGATAGCTAGGTAACCTGTGAAAAAGCACAGAAACCAACTGTTCCACTTTGCAGTATAAAAGTATATAATGTGAAATTAATTGCTTAAATAGTTTTTTTATTTAAGCAAATAATTTTTATTTATTTGCAATAATAATAATATTTTTTTATAATAAGAAAGAAAGTTATCAAAAAGTTTTAGTAGAGTTCAATTTTGTACCTTGGTCATATTGGATGTATTGGCTGGGTTCTGTGGATTTAGTTGAATATCTCTTCATCACGTTATCATCCATTAGCGCCTCTGCTCTGAACAGACTGAAGCAGCCGGGGCTGCACAGTACACAGCCAAAGACATGCTCAGCTGTCTTCTGCAGCCAGTGACTGACAGCATATTCAAACTTCTGGAACCAAACAGCAGGACCTGCAGGACAAATAGACAACTGGTTTATAACCTCACCATGGGCCTTTGTGTCGTGCAAAATAGCCCTGGTTTGCTCCCAACCTGATCCAGTGGGGTGAATTCTGCCACATGCTGCACCAACATGGGGATACATTTTCAGACGATCAATGAGCAGCATCACAGCAGGTGGTTGGAAGTCTGTGTCCCCATCCAAAGCCAAGAGGTAGGTGTTGTGTTTCTCTTTCTAGAATAAATGCACAGTTTTGTTTTTTGTAAATTCAACTCTGTCTTTGACTGTGCACTGAAAATTAAATGAACATTTTTGCACTTCATAAAATACCCAGAAAGTTTCTTCTATCTCACCTTGATATCTTTCTTTAGATTGATTTCCTTTTCCCCCATCTTCCAGCGTCTGTGATATTTGGTCATGAGTTTCCAGCCCAAAAGATAGTAAAGATACATAACCTGCAGACAATAAATAGTTAACAAACTAAAGGCTGTTGATTAAAGTGTTGAGATAATCCATTTGCTATTACCTACCTGAGACCATCTCTTTTTGTTCCGAATTTTCTCTT
>CAEGAE010087915.1:0-35948 GCA_903067095.1 Girardinus metallicus | reverse complement strand
CACATTCATACACCGATACGCAGATCGGTAGGCAGTTTAGGGTTAAGTGCCTTGCCCAAGGGCACATCGACATGGGGCAGGAGGAAGCTGGAATTGAACCTACGACCTTCCGATCACAAGACAACTACTCTTCCCACAGAGCCACAGTCGGGAAGTAAACTGAAGCCAGTTTGGTTTCCAGTTTGGAGCCGAATGTTTAAGAGGACTTTGAAACAAGATATGCCAGAAGTTTATGCTGTTATGTTTTTTGAAATGTGCAGATCTATTAGTTTGGTTTAAAGATGTCAAAATGCAAGTAGCTGCTGATACAAACATTTACCCAATTAGAAGTCATATTGTTGTATAACGTAATAAAACAGTAGGTCATCTTTTTGACTTGGGGATTTTCCACAAATATTCAATTCTGGTCTTATATTTACAAGACCGATTACATAATGAGTGCTGAGTCTGAGATGTTGAGACGAAGGGATGGGCTGTAGCAGACATCAATGTAAAAAATGTATTTATTCATGAACTGTGGTGCTGCTAAGCTGTTTGTGTGTTCTTCACTTCAAAGTTAAAGTCTGATATTTCAGTTTAACCAATCTCTTTATTTTAGAAATTGTAAACATTCTTTACCTTTGTCATTCATCTGACAAGCTGCCAGCATTTCCATACTCTACATGTTCCATAGCAAATAGATGTTGAAAGACCAAAGTATTTCAACGTATTTTTTTTTATAATTCATCCATGCTATTCCTTACTGAAGCTTTCTTCTGCTCCTTTGTTAAACAGTGAGATTTGCATGGAGTTTTCTGCTCTATTTTCACTGCAACAGTCCAACACAACTTGGAGTCCTTCAACGTTTTGCAAAAAGCACAAACCAAAGTGCTGTTTTTCTCCTTCTCCATGCTGAAGTATCTCTGCAGGGTTCAGTGACAAGTTCAGCTTGAACATTTAAGCTTTTTGGTTGAGGTATTGCATGTTTCCTCTGGTTTTGAATGCTGAGCAGCTGGAAGGTGTTTTACTCTTACATTCTTTTAAAATTTTGAACAGTTATAATGTGCAACTGTGGCAACAAGTTATTGTTTTGAAAAACCCACTTAAACTAAGTGAGGTTTTCATGGATGCAGAGCGAAATCAAAGAACAGGCAAAAAGAAAGAAGTTCAAACCATCTTTTCCATCGATTATACCTCTGACTTTCTTTTTACCTGTGTTTCTAACCATACAACCAAACGAAGATTTAACATAGAGCACTGCTTGCCAACAACTGGTTTTGTGTTTGCTGTCTTGAAGTTGAGGTATTAACTTCGCATGACAGTCAAGAGAGCGTTATACAGCTGCAGTCTTTGTGCAGAAGCCTCTTCAGGTTTGTAGCAAGACTGACTGCTACCCGAACTCCTTCCTGCTCACGCCATCTACAACGACACTAAAGATACATTGATAATCAGGGTTGCAACATTTAAATTCCATTTGGAATAAATTAAGTATTTTTTAAATTTAAATTTCTAGAGAAAATTTGCCAAAATATGACCTGCAGCAACACAGCAAATCCAATGTAAAGCTAAGGTGACATAAACTGAAACCTGTTTCTATGCCGTTTCTGGCAGTTTAGGGAAATGGCATCGTGTGTCTAGATACTTTACATGGCAGCAAATTGGACGTGCCATGATGATTATAAAGGGATTAAGTCAGTAAACACAGAAGAGAAAAGGAGTGGGCTCAACCAAGGCAACTAAAAATGACCATCTCAACAATAACAACAAAAAAGAAGCAGATGTTTAGATGAGTCACACCATTTCACTTTAGTTACATTTCATTCTGGTTATGTGAAAGCTCTGCACCTACTTCACAGCAAAATATCTGCATAGCTGAAGAGAAGGTGGGAGGACAACGTGTAATTAAGTGTTTGGGAAAGAAACTGAAAGAGCAGGACTGGAATGAGTAATGTCCTCCTTCTATGAAAGGACCCTAAAGCAAGGCAATCAACTTTCATCCGCTTCAGTGCTGACGGAGTGTTGCTGGTTAAAATGTGTAAATACAGTTTAAAATCAGATATAAAAGACAAGCTTGTTGAACTGTGATAGGGATTTATATTGGCCACCTTGTCAGTAGGATGTGTTTGGAAATCGCAGGAATGATGCATCTTAAACAAACAATGGAAACAAAGAAAAGCTTTTAACATTTCCCTGTTTTCTGTGTCATTGTCTCAATGCAAGATGTATTACCCAATATGCCATGAGCTGAATGTGTCAATAAACACAATTACCACAGCAGTGGATGAATGTGTAGAGAATAAGCTGAAACGTTTGCATCCGTGTGCCTGAGCCGGGGAAACTAATGAATGATGGGGAATTAAACGGAATCTCATTCAGGAGAGCAGCAGGGAAGCAAAAATGAGATAATTATCTCCAGGAGAAACAAAAAGGCTTTTTAGGCTTTAGGTTTGTCTAGGTGAGGTATGCACATTACAACATATTGATCATGTGTGCATGAAATTTTAAGGAATTATTTCTGCTATTCTTAATATTATTCATCTTTTCATATATTTTTCTCCCTTTTTCTTCTTCTGAAATTGGTTTAGGGATATTACAAAACTCCCAAAAGTAGCCAAAGTCAAATTTATTTAATTTAGCTTCTTTTTGTATTTTCTTTTGCCTTTTAGAAAAATTCTTTACAATTATTTTTAATTATGCAAATCACATGGTTTAATTTTCTTATGCAGGTGCAGATATAGTACAATGGCTGATGAAGAATTTGTCCATAGAGGATCCAGGTATGCTATAGTGTTTTTGTAAATACTTCAAACTTGAAATGTCTAAAATAAAACATTCATAGACTTTTGAATATTTCTAGAATCTTTTTGTAGCTCAGATTATACAAGAAGTTTTGTCTTTAGGTTATTGAGTTTTACATAGGAATATTATTTTCCAAGTTTGCATAATTTTGGAAAATTGACAAAGTATAGCAAATATTTGTATTTCTCACTTTATTCCCTATTCGATTTGTCCATAGATGCTTTGTCTTAAATATTGTCCTCTGTAGTAATATATTCATAATGCATTTACTTTTTGTGCTTCAAGAATTGCTTGAAAGAACACGGAAAATGAACACCAAATTGAGAAATGTTATCATTAAAATGCATACAAACCCTGAAGTTAAGAGTTTAACAATATTTAATGATAATGGCCTAATCCAGGAAAGTAATAATGATGATTTTTTGTTTAATTGACCGAGGCTTTGTTTAATAAATCAGTGTTTCAACCAGCACATCCCAGAGCAGAAAGTTAGATGCCTGGAATCTGACTCTTATTTTAAGCTATAGCTGTTGATGACTGTTCAGATTTTTGTACTTTAATTTTGTGTTCACTAAGAGACCACCGCTTTGGTAGATTTTGCCTCAGACCCAAAGGAACTGTTTGATTAGTGCACTTTTTTTTCCAGCTGAGGCCATGCACATCGGGAGTCTGATTGCAGCTCAGGGATACTTTTTTCCCATCTCTGATCACGTCCTATGCCTCAAAGATGATGGAACTTTATACCGCTTCCAGGTGAGAAGGAAGATCAATTATGCAAAGAAAATATGAGAGCAAAAAGGAAATGTGCCTAACCTTAACAATAAGGTCATTGTTCAAAGAAAAAGTAACAAGATAAGAGGACCAGGAGAACAAAGGCAGATTAAAGAGGGGAAAAATATAGTTTTGCATCTGATGTTTTCTAGATGTATCCTCATATTAAGTTTTGAACATTAAATAATGCTGATAATTTTACAGCAAGAATCTACAAAATATTACACCAAAGGTATTAAAATATTAGTTTTGCAACTGTTTGATGTATTGCAATCGAGCTTTTGTTGAATTTAAAATATGTAGAAATTCTCTAGAAGTTTTTATATCACATTCCTGAATAAAATTTAAAAAATTGCTTGTTTTGTCTATTAAAAACGAAAAAGTTCATTGTCATATTTCAAAGAACTTAACATAAATGTATTTAAACACTGCAGAAAAGGAAGTCAGTCATTGTCCAAATTAGAGACACTCATAAGTTATACTAAAACCTGTACAATGCAGATATGCATTTTAGTAAACTAATGTCTGAGCTTCATTTTTTTTTTTTTTTGGTTTTCAAATGAATCGCACAATCATTTCCATCTGAAGTTACACTTTTTTGATGGATTTTGATTCATCCATCACAGATGGCAGAGGCAATGAAATCACAAATCCTGTTTTCTTGAATTTTATGATACAAAAGGGAAATAACTTATGTATGTCCTCAATTATAAACCTGCATGAGGTAAAACCAGAGTTATCTCTGTGTAGCAGAGATAACTCTGCTACACAGAGTTATCTGTGTAGCAGATAACTCTGCTACACAGATAACTGTGTAGCAGAGAACAAAGAACATGTAGCATGTTCTTTGTTCTTTGTTGAGAACAGAAGAAGCAGTTTAATTAAAGCAGACAGCAGTGCACAGCGGTGCTTTGACCTTCATTCTTGTCTTTCAAAGTGAAGTGGAGTAGCAGCCAGTGTTGGAGGAGGCCAAAAACATTAATAAACGACATCAAGCGAAGCAAACAAGCCGCAAGACAAAGAACCACATAACAAAGAAATCAAGAGACGAGACTCACAGTCTCACCCTGCAAAGAGATTCACAAACCTTTTATGCATAAATGTCAATGTTATTCATCAGGATTTTTTTGAAAGAACACATGGTAGCGCATGCACTTACTTAAGTCAATTCAACCCGTTATTCTATACACCATATTGGCCCAGATTTAATTCATTTAGTTGTATCTTATACATCTGATTATTTGATGATGTCACAGTAAAAAATGATCAATAAATAAATAAAGGTGATTGTCATCTCTTTGGTTTTCCAAATATTTTTGGATTGTCTCAATGTCTGGATCAAAGCAGGAAAACTGATTTTCTTTTACTGCTTTGCTTTAGGCGCCATATTTCTGGCCATCCAACTGTTGGGAGCCTGAGAACACAGATTATGGTAAGAATTGCTTTAAATTGTAATAAATTTCAATTTCCTAAATGTTTTTGTGCAAACTTGTAATGTTGTTGTTTTTTTTTTAGCATAACCTTTTTACAGGTGTGACAAAAAGGCTATATTGCTAGAGAAAGGACTGGTCACATTAAATAACTCAAACGTTCTTCAAATATGTTAATTTTACTTCAGTTGGAAGTAAATGCTTCAGATTCACTGCTCTGAATAAATGAGATCCGACTCCTGCACACTACATGAGATTATCTCAAACCATTTTCATATTATTGAGTCAGTTTTAATTTGATATGTTTTGCGTTATCTGTAATTTAAACAGGTATTTTAACATTGAAACAAAATGAATACCTTTGCTCATCATAAGCCTGAAAGACCATCCCAAGATGCTTTACTTTTAAATGTTGCTGCAACACTTTGTAAAGTTACACTGGAATAGTTTTAAATATTTGAAAGAAATGGTGGAGACAGAAGAAATGATCAATTAGGGTTTTATTTTAATGAAGTACTTTTTTAAATTGGGAATTTAATGCTGATATTCTGCTGATGCAGTTTGTCCTGATTAGTATGCAAACACATAGCTTCATTAGGCTTTAAGCTTCAGAAGAAATGAGTTTGACTCTCACAGGATGCCATCATTTCTCTATGATCAGCAGTTAGAGCAGAACTACTTCTGCCTACTAAATCCTATCCTCGCTTCCACACATTCCTCTTATATAGTCTCTACATAGTTATACAGTGCTAAAACATGTTCATAGCATTGGACTTTTACGTTTTGCCACTTAATAACCATAACTTCAATGTACTGTATTAGCTTTTTATATGACGGAGCAGCACAAAGTAGTATTTCATATATATAAATCTGTGTTTGTCTTTCTAAATTGTAGCTAATTTTAGTGCGGATAAACTTTAACAAACATATATCGTGGCACAGTTTTAAAATGTTTCATTTTTATAAAAAGGTTTCTAATTAGCCTGTCAGGATATTTGTTTTGTGATGTTGTAACTTGAGCATCTGGCTGCTTCTGCAGTTGCTTCATCATCTTTAAATTACATTTTCCTTTTAAAGACTGGATGTATTTTAAAGGCTAGTTAAGACTTATCAAATTAGAAACTACATGCATCCCAGATAATCACAAATGGGACGTGCTAAATAAAGATCCAACCCCACTCAAGATGTATTACGGTTGCATTTAGAGCATCAAGGCCCCATTTAGAGGTAGTCTGCAATGAATTTGTCCAGGTTAATTATCAATCTGATTTCAAATGTTTCTTATGTTTTATTTCTATTGAAGTGTTCTCAAAATTAGTTTTTAAACGGTTTTTAAAAGCTGCTTTAATCACTTAAATCACTGAAGACTTAACTTTTTAAGATATGCAACCAAAATAACTGTAGTTGTTTCAATTGTACTGACAACAGCTAAAAGCCTGTTGAAGATTCATTTAATTTTAATGCTAGACCTGCTATGCTGAACTTACCAGCATGGTGGTAAAGAATGGCAGAAAAGTTAAATGTGTTAATAGCATTTCTTATGTCATTAAATGTTTGTAATTTTACAGAAACATCAAGAAATCTGCTCATGTTCTTCTTGTTTGCTCAGTTAACTCTGCTTCAGACTAAATGTTTGCAAATAGAAAAAGTAACTAAGGTCTAGTCTGCAGCTGCTGGAAGTGATGTTTAGGGAAACCATAGATACATGTTGAAATATGAAATGTGAACAGAGCTTTTAATAAAGTATAACATTGTCAACATTGTTTTTTTTAATGGTAGCTGAAGATATATTTTATTGTGTTGTCATAGTACCGATATTTATTAATTTCTTAGTATTGGTAAAAATGTATATATAATACAGACAGAATTTGTTTTAATATACATAGCTATAAATTATTTAATAGCAAATCTGAATGTAAATACAAAGAAATGCTTACTGAAAAACACTGAGACGTGGCCAGCACTTCTGTGTTTTGAAGAGGACCAGTAATCAATCTCTGTTCCACCTCCTGCACCATGTCACATGGTTCATGGCTTTGGATGAGGGTTTAAGCTTTTAGAGTATCTTCACATCCTAATAATCTTAAAAATCGTCAAACACCTTCACACTGATGATTCTCTGCACATCTACTTGTGAGAAAAGGTGCTTATGAAGCCATACGTCTACACTGATAATAGGACACGCATGAGCTGAAGGATTATGTGGATGTTCTACTGATAAATTCCTGGTTTTAAACCCTCTTTTCTCAGCTATCTACCTGTGCAAGCGGACCATGCAGAATAAGACGAGGCTGGAGTTGGCAGATTATGAGGCAGTAAGTGCAGAAATGCTCTTTTAAGTTATAACTATTTTGTTTTGAGCAACCTTTAGGCAGGTGGCCTTTACCCCTCATAGAGTTTGAATCTTGGTTTTATTATTTATTCCCAACAGGAGAATTTAGCCAGACTACAGAGGGCCTTTGCAAGAAAGTGGGAGTTTATCTACATGCAGGCTGAGGCGCAGGTCAAGTAAGTTTTGTCACCAAGTCAACACATGAGTATAACATGCATGAACTTCAGTTATTTACAATAGAAATAGACAAATAGACATCAGAAGAAATGATCAAGTATTTTCACATCAACATCCATTTAGACCTTTACAGTTTATGCGTAATGACAAAAAACACAATAGGAAATACATTTTTGAACAATCCTGAAAATCGCCTTACCCATTTAGCATGAAGGTAAAAAACAGATATTTTCCCAAGTTGTCCCAAAGGTCGGACAATTTGACAGATTTTATCAAATAATTTTGAGCTGTATTCTCTTCAAATATAACTAAGAAACTATTTTTAAACAAGCGCTGGAAATATTCCACACACCGATAAGGCAATGATAATAACTCTGCAAAAGGATTCCTATGGATTTAAAGAAGTTAGAGCATCACACCACTTATTTGTACAACCTATATTTGCATCTCTTGATTGCAAATGTTTAGATTTAAGCACACAGTGAGCATTCATAACTATAGTATGTGAAAAAGTACAGTGATATTTCTAAAACCCTGTGTTGTGTACTTGAGTAATTGTACATGAAACAAAACAATAATGGAGTTTTTTAACCTACACAATTTTTATTTTTAAAAACTAAAATAATTTAAAATAATCCTTATTCTCACTACTATTCCTCTTCTTTATCCTTGAGTTCTGACTTGAATCTTTGATGGAATGAGAATAAGATGGAAGTTTTGTTTCCCACTGTGGCTCATCTCACTTGCAGGATCGACAGAAAAAAGGATAAAACTGAGAGGAAGATCCTCGACAGCCAGGAGAGAGCCTTCTGGGACGTCCACAGACCAGTGGTGAATCTTTTTTTGACCAAATTATCCATTATATGCAGACTTTACACTGTATCATTGCAGAAATTCCTCAGGTGCTGCATGTACTACCCGTATTGACAGAAAAAAAATATTTTATGTTTATTTTCCTACAGCCTGGATGTGTTAACACCACAGAAATGGACATAAGGAAATGCAGACGCATGAAGAATCCTCATCGAGTTAAGAAGGTATGAAGTAAAGAGTCTTTACACACAAATACTTCTGATAAATTCTAGTTAAATTTTAGTTTTTGCATGTGCCTCTCTCTACGCTGAGTAGGCACACCTTCTGACCAAAGATCATTTCCTGTATTTTGATATTTTTTCAGAAACCAAGGCTGTTTGGTGGTGCAATTCAAACTGAACTCAATCAGATGGTGTATATGTTGATTTCTGATGATCTTTCTGCATTTTAGCGAAAGGCACCAAAGGTGGTGCTAACCCGGGACGGCATTTATGTGAAAAATACCCCACTAGCAATGTGATAACTCTAAAGTGCACATTTAATCAAACAACCTGCTTAGCTGTCTTTTTTTTGTATAATCCAGTCAGTGTACGGTGTGGTGGAGGAGGGAACACAGTCACAGAGTCCCATACACATTTCGTTACACCACTGCCGAAAAGGGACGAAAGAGGATGTAGAAAAAGAGGTAAGAATTTCTGCAAATGGTGACGATGACATAATGGAAACCCCTTTATCCTGCGTGGCTTTTTATCACAATAATGTTGTGTTTCATGAAGTAGTAACACAAACCAGAGATGGTCCCTGCCAACAAAATTGAAAACATCTTTGTTAACTTTTCTAGTTTCTTTTTTTATGACTATTATTTATTTATTTTTTTTTCAAATTAAATCTTTAAAACAAATTTTGAGCTCTTGGCCATGTTCATCTGGTGAAATGACAACATATATTTCCTGGTTAAATTCAAAAAGGCACAGTACATCAACATACAAATAATCCTCAGGTTACCCGGTTTGAATAAACTAAGATGAATAAACTGAATTTTTTCTTTACAGATCTTATTTCTGAACACCCAGCTAGATCGTCACTGTTTGAAAATGTCCAAAGTTGCTGAAAGGTAAAGAAATGTACACCTCACTGACAAAATGAAAACAGATATTAAAGAGCTAAGGCAGGTTTTTGCAGGCTGCACAGTTTCAAGGCGTCTTCAGCTTTTCTCAGTAGGGAGCCAGTTTTAGTAAGTTTTTCTTTTTCTTTTCTGAATATTTGTATTCATTGAGCATATGCTATTTTCTTCTGCTACAACAGGAATAGAGATCATTTAACATTTTGCTGCTCCAGCTCAACCTTTAGTGACTGCAGTTATGTGCAATAAAAAGGGGGAGAAAATAAACCTTTAGAAGTGTTTATGACACTTGTGGGATAAAAGTTAGAGACTGCTTCTACATCTCTAATGGTGCTACTTCTGCTTCCACGATTAATTTGCCCATTCAGAATTCAGTTTTGAAAGCTAAACATTTTTTTTAATACTGCCTGCCTTGATTGTAGATAAAATTCTTCAAATATGCAGAATGGGTTGGTTACAGTGACACAAGACGGACACTTATTCTGAAGTCATCATTACTTTGTGGAGTTATTTTTTCATAAATAGTTGATAACAGAGGAATGCTATCAGAGATTCTTATACATTTTCTATTTATTTCAATTTTCCTTCAAATGACACTACTGTGTTTGTTTTACATCTGCATTGAAAAAGTGACCTGACTTCATCTTTTAACTGTGATTCATTCAAATATTAACATCCACGTTTGTACATATGTACATAAAGGCTTTTTAAAGGAGCTCAAGATCTGATTTTAGTATCTTGCCAAATATGACACAACATAACATAGTAGGAGTTATGTTGTGTAAGGCAACTAGAAGACTTTTGTTCCTGAAGAACCACAACTTGTGCCAGAGTTTAGTAACTGTATCAGTGTTTTATGAGCTCATCTTTTTGTGTTAATCCATGTGTGTTTTTGTATACCAGCCTGATAACCTACACAGAGCAGTTCATGGAGTATGACCCATTTGTAACCACACCAGAACCATCTAATCCTTGGACCAGTGATGACCCCACTCTCTGGGACCTGGAGATGAGGTACAAAAGCAGAAACATCAGTTTTTGCTTAAAGCCATTTAGTATCCAGAGAAACTAAAAAAAATTTTAAAAAACTGTTTAATACATCTGTATATTTCATATTCAGATGTTTTAACATTAGGGCTTTAAAGGGAGCAAAAGAATTGAAACTGAACTATTTTTTATTATAAATAACTCAAAATGAATTAGACAGGGCTCCTAATACTAGAAAAGTGACTTGTCACCATTTTTAGTATTATATTTTTAGCTGCTTTGACATTTAAACCATCTCACACGTGGGGTTTCTGTGTCAAACTGTTCTTTCAAAAGAAGAAAAAATCAGAGGAAGGTATTAGAGCTCTTCAAGCCATAATTTAAATTCAATATTTAGTGCCAAACCTATTGCAAAAACCTAAGTAAAGGCACAAAGCCTTTGTTTGAAATGATAAATTTATGCTCCTCTTTCACCACTGTAAACATTTGATGAATATACAACACCTGTAAAAAAAAAAGTACAATAATTTTTTATGTTGTTTTTATGTTGCATTTTTGTTTTTTTCAAGTCATCAGAGGCTATTTGTGTATTTATTTGAACATGTTTGAATTGCAAGATAAAGGGTAAAATACCTGAGGGGGGTGAAAACTTCTGATTGACACTTTATAAAAAATTGAATGATCTTAATGTCGTCTGCAGCTGAACAATGTCACACTGGAGTAATTTACGTACTATCTAGAGCAGAATAGGAATAAACAAGCAATTAGAGTACACAGTTTGTTCTATATAGAAATGCAATGTATGTGCAGCCATGAATAGCACAATACCTATTGTACCAATAATAGCATTAGATAAACTAATGAATTTCACATTTGAAATAAAATGCACTCAGTTGCTTCTCTGTATTTGCTATGTCTCCAGAGATATTAATGACAACTGAATTTAGCCAATGACTGTTGCAACAGGTCATTTTTTTGACAACCTGTTGTTTAAATTGTTTAATTGTTGCTTCATCATTTCTTCAGTTTGATTTATCAAAGATGTTGCTTTCTGTTCCAGAAACTCACATAGCCATGTGATGCTACTGATAGTTTGCTGAATTATTAATGAAAGACACAGGAAATGTAGCAGGTGAACATTACTCTCAACAAGTTGAACTGTGCTCTGAACTCCTGGCCTCACTGAATAATGAAGGACTTAATTAGAGCAGACACATAATCATGAAGCCTAATGCGTCTTAATAATTCATCCGAATCGATTAAAATTTGGCACAAAAGAATATGTACTATGTAGAAATCTAAGCAATGTGATTCCTGATGAACATTGTCCTGTGGAGCTTTGCAGTCACTGATATTCCATCAACACTAAACCTTTGTCACAATACCGACATGCATTTTTTTCTGGTGTTTAACAGAATACCCAACACTCAACTTTTTCTTTCAGATATCTTCTTCCTTCGGTACCCCCACTTTATTATTACCGTATTTTCCAGACTATAGAGCGCACCTCACTATAAGCCGCACCCACAAAGTTTTTTTAAAAAACTGGAAACGTACATATATAAGCCGCACCGGGCTATAAGCCGCTGATATCTCCGCCGGTCTTGGTTTTCCACAAGGACGCAGGAGACGGCAAACTGCGTTCTTAATAAATCTGCGTTCTTAACAAACCTATTAAGAACGCAGCCCTGCGTCTCCAACGCCGAACCATGGATTCGTTCACGCCTGATCTGTACTGCCAGATCGATAACCAACTTAAAAGTGGCGTCATATGAACTTCTTCGTGTTGTTTCCATGATGAGAGGGTATGAGTTTGAAAACATTTCTCCGTCGTGTCCGCTGCTAGCATGTGCGTGTTCCAAATGAAAATCAGCGCTTTCTTCTTCTATTTCCAATTTTGACCAACAATGATTCACTTCCTGCTAAAGAGCCCCCTGGCGGCTGAAGAAAAATCCACAGAAAAGGTTCAAAAGCATGAGAAAAAAGTAGCGGCTTATGGTCCGAAAAAGACGGACTTTTGTTTATTTAGTTTTTTTAAAGATGTGTAAAGTCTTTAAACTATTTTCATTTTCTCTCCACCCTCTCTCGTCTCTGGTAGCAAAGAACCGAGTCAGCAGAGGGTAAAGAAGTGGGGTTTCTCCCTGGAGGAGGCTCTGAAGGATCCAGCAGGACAGGATCTGTTCCTCAAGTTCCTAGAGTCAGAGTTTAGCTCAGAAAACCTGAGGTGAGTCAAAACAGAAGCTTAGGATGAATGGACATGTTTCAACCAGTTTTACAAACAGAGTTTTTCAGAACTTTGTCATTCTTTTCCCAGTTAAGCATTACAAGTTGTTGAAAAACATTAACCTAAAGGGGCAAGAGAAACGTATCACTTCAAAGTTATATCCATTGATTTAATATTTCCATCTACTGTTATGTACAACCATTTTTATTTTCCTGTAAGTAAATATAATTTCCTGCGGTTGGTAAGGAATTTGTGGCCCAGCTTTATTTACAAATGTAATTTAGTTGAGCTTGATCATGATTAAATATTAATAATTTGCAAATCATGGCAGTGATTGAAGTTTTCGGTGAACCGTTAATACACTATGCTGTTTCTCAGACACTATGTTGAAGATATTCTGCTTTTTGGATCATTGTCTTGAAAGACGAAATTTTGTCAGGCTTCAGGTATGAGAGAGGGAGTCTTACATCTGATTTGATTACATGTAGAGTTATCTATGATAAATTTACTGACTGTAAGTTGACCGAGTTTATGACAGAAGTTGCTTGTATTGACATACTGTTTGGCTTAGATGACTAATGGTTGTGCCGTTTCTGAAAATGTCTCATAACATTGGTGTGAACACACACTCTTGGTACAATGGATAATTGTCTTGAGTTCCCAGCTGTGAATAATCCTTGTTGCATTCTTCTGTATTTAAAAATAAACATGGCAGAGACCACTGTCTCTGCTGACGTCCACCTCTCTAAACACTCTGGAGCTCCAAAAATTCAGCCTTTGGAGAACAACTCAGCCTTGATGAGTTGTTCTCCAACTCAGCTTACCTAGTCGTCTAAAGAGCAGCTCATTGCTGCTTGCCTGCTGAAGTACAGTGGAAACACTGAAGTACGGCTCGATTTTTCATACTGTTTTTGCACATTGGCATGGTATTAAGATTGTGTTATTTAATTTTCTCTCCATTTTCTTGTTTTTTTTTTCATTGCAAGTGTTTTTTTTTCATTGCAAGTGTATCTTCACCTCCACGTTAATGAATGTGTTAATTTTAGAGTGGCTGTTTATTGATTTGCAGAGAAAATATTAAATTCATCCCTCATTTAGACACACAACATAATGTTTCGCCTTTTCATGCTTCCAGCAGCAATAAATGTTTGTGTTTTTGTACTGTTAGTTCGGGGGGGGGAAGAGTGGTAGAGATGAACTACTCCAGTTGAGGATGTTGATGCCTCTGAGCCTGATAAAACACAGAAATGCACATACAGCAAGATGGAGAGGAGCGATATAGACCTGTTCAACCATCAGCTGTCCCACAAGAATTCAGACTCCAGTCTCTAAATCCTTAATTGTGTTTGGTTTTATGAGGGAGCTTTTGGAGCATTTCTAGAGAAACTGAAAGTGAATCAGAAATATAGACCCTAGAGGTGTTTCTCTCTATATTGCTAAGGCAGTCCACAGATCAATAGAGAGAAAAAAATGATATTAGAGGCAGTCACCCTGTGGCTTTGAGATACAGCAGTTGATTAACGGTCTTAATTGCTTGGAAGTTTGTGGAATTTCTTTTTAAAATACATGTTCAAAACACATTTGTTCTCATGTTAGTCTAAATATCTTTAACTGATTAGTCTAAATGAGCATACTTAGTCTGTTTAAAAAAAAAACAAGCTAATGAAAATATAGTGTTCTCTTGTGATGTACAATATACTGTTACACAACTGCTTTTAGCTTGAGGTAAGTGAAGATTCGCCATACATTATCCAAAACATTTTAATTAAAGATAACTTGTAGGAGTATCATGAAAGTTGCGGTAGCCAGAATCTGCGGCTGATTTTTTATTATTATTATTTTTTTAAAGTTCTCAACTGCCCAGATAAACTTGGGCCAACTTCGATTTTTCTTTCTGAACTATAACACAGATCTAAGAACTGAATTGATGCCTTCCTGTTGTGAGCAGTCCTTCATTATTTATAATAGGTGTTGAAGTGACCTTGAGGAGCATGAAAAATAGTAATTCACATTTTAAAACAAAGACAAAATCATTGTAAAGTTCACATTTTGAGCTATCTTTGACATTGTACAGTAGAAATTAGTACAGGTGGCAATACAAAAACACAAATTTCCATTTCTTAAAAGAGAATACAGATCCTTACCTTAACACTGAGAGGCTGCCAGTGTTTCAGAATCTAGTATGTTCCAATGCAGACAGAGGTAGAAAGCTCAAAATGATATTACAGAACAACCAACCTTTGTTCCAAGGTGCATTAAAAGTTGATTGAAAGTGTCGACTTTGCATTATTCAGTAAATAATGACACTTTTAATACAAAGTTCAATTAAAACTTGCATTAAATGTAAATTAAAAGTGTCAACTTTGCATTAAAAGTGTCATTATTTACCAAATGACACTTCATGACAGCAGTCATAAGTATTCAAAAAGATGCCTTCATATTCATGACAAGTGTCATGCTCATGCTTATGACAGTCTTATACACACCCCTTCAAATAGTCTTACCAAATTCTTTTATACAACTCCCCCGTTCCACCTTTTTCACCTGACCAATATGTCTGGTAGCAGCAGCAGCTCTAAAGCCTAAAACACACAATAAACACCAATCGCCTAAATGAAAGTGATGTAGACCTGACTCGGTCTCAAGATTTAATATAAAAGCGCTCCCGAGAGGACAACCTCACAAAGTGCATTAAAGTACATCCAGAGCCCGACAGGAGTTTAAATCAACTTTCTGAGCTTTGGTTTAGAGAGAGGCATTAAATGAATAAAGTTCAACACAACAACTACCAGGTGAAGAGGCAAAGGCTGATAATGACTAACAAGCAAATGCAGAGCAAGACAAAGTGTTAAGTTGCTCAGCCTTGAAATGTCCAATTTGCTGCTCAGAGAACACAAAGGCAGCAACAAGGACACACTCATAAATCACTTGAAACATTTGTTTAGTTCACATGTGGGGTTTATCTTTTCATTTGTTCAGATTTGAAGTATGGGACTTTTTGGACCAGTCACTTCAGGAAGAAATACAGCTTTTTAATTGAAGAAAAAATTATACTTTTGATTAAAGAGTTCAAGTAGTTGATGATTAGTACCTTCTATTCCTCTTGGTCTTGACTTTGGATTTTGAAAAAGTACAAACAAAAGCAGCTTTAAGATAACAACAAAATAAATAAGCTTGACCAATTTATCCTCTTCGTCTTTTGTGATTTGCATCGCAGGTTCTGGCTAGCAGTGCAGGGTCTGAAGAAGGTCCCCCAGCAGGATGTTGCGCAGAGGGTGGAGGACATCTGGGCGGAGTTTCTGGCAGAGGGAGCACCCAGCTCCATCAACCTGGACTCGCATAGCTATGAAATCACCAGCCAGAACCTGAAAGACCCTGGACGATATAGCTATGAGGATGCACAGGTAGGAAGAAATCAGAAAACTTATAAAACACACAGACATTGATTCAGATGTGAGGCTGGAGATTTGAAAACTAATCAAATAAGATATATATTCAAAACTTTGTGTAGTGAATTAACAAAAAAAAAAAAAATTGCTATTTAATAGTTTGCAACAAGACAACAGTGACTAAAAACAAGAGGTTCTTTTGGGTTACCTTAAAAATTCAGTAACTGCCTCGTGGTAGTTTTTAATATTTGCAATTTTGCTCCCTAAGAAGGAGGCTGGTTTTGGAAGTGGCACATTAACCACAATAAATAAAACAAATAATATCATGTAAACAAGGTGCATTACTCAATGTAAAGTTTTTAAAGTGATCTTCTTTCATGTTCATGTGCCGCACTCTGCACAGGACAGAAAAACTCACCAAGCCATTTGATCCACTGATAGTTGAGATGGAGTTCTTCTGCATACTGGTGTTCGACTTTTCAAAAATCAAAGAATGAGAATGTCAATTTGTGACTTTTCAGCACGTCTGGCAAAGCAGACTTTAGCTTACATTTGACAATGTTGAGCAGTGCCTGTGGATTCATTTATATAAAAAATATTTCAAATAGGACAAAAGTGGATCTGAAAGGTCCTATGTTCGTAATGGCTTTTGTAGACTGTAATTTATTTTAAATATATTTGTTCAAGTGATTCATGTCAGATGTGTTTTCTAAAGATACTTGCTGCAACATTGTCTGCCTGATTTGTCTTTCTTACGTGCTTCACCAGAGTTAATGAATTTCAGTTTGTATTGTGCAGTAATTTCTAGAGAATATGCCTTTCTGAGGAATAGGTGAACCACTGAGTGTGGGGAGAGATATTCGAGGTTGTCTATCAAATTTCCTTTCATGCTACAGATATATGAAGACTTTAATAAAGAACAGGTTTGCCCTACTGCTTGTGTGGCAGTGCACTGAAACCTTCTTTACCCTGCAGAAATCTTGTTTAAATTTCTCTTCTGACTTGGCCAGTTTTCTTGTTTAGCTATTTGCTCAGTCACACAGTGATTTATTACCCACACCAGAGTTTGTGGTAAAGATATTTTCTTTCATTCTCTGTTTCCTGTTTTTTTTAGGACCACATTTATAAACTGATGAAAAGTGACAGCTATCCACGTTTCCTCCGCTCCAATGTCTACCAGGATCTGCTAATGGCAAGGAAGAAAGTGAGTGTTTGTCATCTGTGTATGGCTCATTTGTTTAGCTTGCAGCGCCTTGCAAACATTTGTCGTGTTACATCCACACCACAATTCATTTGCATTAGCCTCCTTTATCCTGACACCTAAAATCCAGTGCAGCTGAATGCTGTCAGACATCTCTTAATTAGCAATTATTTATTTTCAGTTCTGTGAAGACCTTAGAAGTTTTAGACAAACAATCCCCATTAAAGGAAAAAACAAATAGTGGTGGCAGCATTTGGGATATTTTTCTTCAGCAAGTACAAGGAAGCAAAACAGAGACACATACAAGGAAATAATGAAAGAAAACTTTATAAAGAGTTGTAAAAGACTAGCAACTAAGGAGCAGCCAGAACTGGATTGGTTTAGATCAATGTGTAAAGTGCGACAACCTTACAGCCCAGACCTAAATCCTAATGACAATCGTATAGATGCTCCATTCACTCTGAGCTTGAGCAGCATTCTCACCCACTAGATATTTAAAACTGTAGCTGTTATTTCAGTGAAAGGTGGTTCTCCAACGAATTGACTCAGGGGGGCTAAATGACAAATCACATATGTTTTTGGTAATAAATTTGAAAATCATGAATGATATTCCTTTCATTTCACAATTTTAATTACCTGGTGAGTTTTTAACTTTGTTAAATAAAAAGTATAACTTCACAGATTTTTTTCTTTTCCTTCTTTCTTTGACCCGGTAGCCCGAAACGGAGCAGGGACGACGCACCTCCCTGGAGAAGTTCACTCGCAGTGTGGTAAGAGTCTTATTGCCTCTCCTGAAACTTAATTAAAAACAAGCCAATGAGTTGTACTATCCACTGCTGCTGCTGTAACTTTCAGTGAGAAGTAGATAATGTGTTTATGTGTAGACTATAATGGAAGAGGGTTAGTGGTTTTGATGTTGTACTGTAAAACATTAAGCAGATAAAGGCATTTATCGTATTTGCTGATATTTAAAACAAAGGAGGCAACACTATGGATTTTTACATGAAGATGTTTTGATTTAGTAATTTGTTCCTTATAACTTGGGGTACTCAGTCTTTTAGCTGTGGTCTCATTGAAAGGATTTGAAATTAGCCGACTTGCTCATGGCACTAATTAGTTTGTCCAGAAGTGTCACTGTGAAAAAAAGAATCGCTATTAAGAATACTGAGAGGGTATTAGGAGTAAATTCAACAAATAACATTTAAGAGTGAAAAATCATTAATGGATTAATACATTTTTGCTTTGGAGCCCTTTGTTTTGCTCTATAAAAGGATTACTTCTTTCAATTTAAAACCTGAAGTGTTTAGAGTGAAATAATAAATCTAAGTATTTTTGCAACAATCAATTCTATTTTCCCAATTCTATTAAATTCCCAAATTAGTTCACAGTATAATTATTCCTTTTTACTGTATTTCTTCCATCAGACCTTTTGTGTTTGCTTCCATTTTGTCAAGACAATCGTTTTAATGTCTGATACATAAAAACAAAAAACTGTGGGAATCTGTAAATGTCAAATAGTTTATGAGGCACCGCATCTCTCTTCCTCTCCCTCTGTACCCAGGGAAAATCGCTGACAGGAAAACGACTCACAGGCCTCATGCAGTCATCCTGACAAGGTCTGGATTCGGAGTAGGAGGAATCGTACCCAAAGCAGACGCTTACAGTTGAGAAGCTTTAGGAACAGGACACTTGTGTGTGTAGCATCAGGAGGCTAGTGAAGGTGCCAAGGAAGCCTAGAACTGCTGAAATGGAAACCCAACATATCTGAACGGCACCTCAGATAAAGGGAAGAGGACCCAACAGCATGCAATAAGTCACCAGATTTGGCACAAAGGGAGGTGCTGTTATGGTATAGACGATTTACAGCAACTCTGCTTTGGAGGTTTCTGCTCAGAAGCTTGTATCCAACAAGACTTGGCGATTTTTCTCTGACTACACTCATTTTATCATGGTAGCCGAAGAGGTTAATGCTTTACTGTCAGTGATATTTACGTGGAATGCTCGAATGCTTTGACTGATGTCAAAATGAGACTTAGATGTTCGCTGTAGCTTGGTGTTATATCTCACTTCACTAGGATGTAAAAAGGGTAAGTGGAGTGACGGGTTTACAATAATCAACACTTGAAAACAATGACAGGCAGAGTAGTGCATCAACATGCTAGTAAACGCTGAAGAACTTTAGTGATTGTTTCCTTGACTATGGAACAAAAAGTAGAAATTTAAAATACGTCCTGCTCGTAATTTAAGCAAAGGACACGCCAATACTGGTTACCATCATTTTAACAGTTTTAAGAATCATTATTACCTCCATGTTGGTCAGTTATAGCAAAGACCACAAATATCAGTTATATGCTGTGTAAAAATGCATTTTGTAATATACTTACGGTGGACCCTTTTTTAAAAAGAAGCTGTTGTTTTTATCCTCTGATACTAAGTAGAGAGATTCAATATAACAAAACTAATTACCAGTTGTATGAGGTAGTATTTCTCCTTGATGTCCATCCCTTCTATATACTGTATGCTGCAGCAGCATATACATGGCTGACTTTAAAGCAAGACCAGATTATGCACTGAATTAATCTACATACAGTTTCAGTCAGCAGTTTAAATCTTCTCATTCCCATAAGTGACATTTCTGGATTTTAAGGATTTATTATTTCAAGGGATGAAATGACATCAAACAGTAAGTATATATTTAAAAGACTCATAAGTTCATAAATTGAACTGTTTCTATTTTTCTTAATCCATGCAGTATCAAAAATATACATGCAGGCTTACATTAAGCATACACTCCCAGCCGTACTCGGTCATATGTCCAACAGCAAGTTTGTAACATCAGGCAAATTTCAGCCTGGATATTTGACTACTCTTCATGGTAGAGTTCATTTGAATTTGTTGGTTTCTGTGCACAGACTTGACTTTTATGTATAATCCACAAACTTTCCCCAACTCTCCCAAAAGGCACACCAAAACAAATTGTGATTAATAAGTTTTGCAAACTTTAAGCTTCTTGGAAGATTTTGATGTCAAATCTGTTGAAAATTTGCAGACTCAGTGTGCAGGTAGGTCTGTGCTGGGAAATCAACCATTGTCAATGAGTTCTACCAATTCTGGAAGTAGTCATTAAAAATTCAGTCGGATACATGACAGAAGCTTGTTGGTGGAGTATGTAAATATTTATTTGAGCCTATAAGTATAACTTTGATCTTGTGTGGATTAAATCACTTCCTATGGCAAATTCTAACCTGTGCATCCAGTTCTTCACTGAAGTTGTGCGTCCTATAATACTTCAGTGCTGAACAGTTCAACTTACCAATTAAAAGCCAAAATAAACATTGCTCCTTATGTTAAGGTTTTAATGGATGAAAGTCAAAAGATGACTGACTTTGCCTTATTTTCCTGTAGTGTTTTTAGACTTTTGACAACTTTTCCACCTGCTCACCTTTCATAGAGTAAAATGTTTCCCATACCAGTAGGTCCCACGCAAACCCAAGCAGTTAAGAAACACTTAAAAAAAAAATGCCCAGAAGAAAACGTTATTGGCATTATTGAGGAAACTTGATTCTTCCAATTATCTGGCCTAGTTGAGCAGTGACTGACGACTCAAGATCCAAACTGTCTGAGGGTTTCATGGAAGCTCAGAGGAATGAAAATGCTTACCTAAACCTGGAAAAGTTCTATTCCTTGCATACTTAAACTTTGCACACTTTTAATACAGATGTGTATTAAAAGCCCAGTATTGAAACTAAACATCTATTCATTCACAGGTGCATCTGTGCTTTCTTGTCAGTTCAAAAGCATTCCAGAAGCTCAAACAGCTGTGTTACTGTAAACCAATTCTGTGGATAGATTGTATGCTTTCTTCTGTCTTCTAAACATTCCACTTCAAGCAGCCGCAGCGGAAATTTGTGGGCTGATGTCTTACCATCTTTTCATCCAATGTAAAGAGGACTATGATAATAAACAGGAATGCACAATGAAGATGGATTTTGAAATCTTCTTTAATTGTTCCGGATACTAATTCTTTGGAGTATCTATGTAAATATAGCGGTAAGTGTTTGGCTTTCAACTATCGTCTATGCTTTGCTTTTGCAGAAGGTAGATGCTGCCCTCTGCTGCGTTTGACCTGCAAGTGCAGGTAAACGTCAAGGTTTTTTTGTTACTAGGGTAACGAATGTAAAAATTGCAACTTCAATGTTATGCAAGACTTAGGAACATTAAATGTTATTTAATGTCAATGTAGGTGATGAGTCAATCATTTTAACACAAGGCTGTTTGAGGTCTGACTGTTTTTCTGTGAGTCAATCCTGTTCAGGTAGAAGGACTCTAACTCTGTCCAGGCCTCCCATGAGTGAAAGGTGGGAAACAAATTGGATGGAGACTGAGCAATTTCCAGGCAAATGGCAGGTGAGGCTTGGTCACACTTAACTATTGATAGGTTAACTAGTATAGAAATTCCCATAATTTTTCTGTGTAGTGTCTTACAAAAGGAGTACATGCTGCTTTTGCACATTTTGTCAAGTTAGAGCTGCAGATGTCTAAATATTTCTTTTGGGCATTTCTGTGAAAGTCAGACACAAAGGTCTATATAAACACTGTTTTGCAACAGCTGTCCATATGGGCTTTGCACATCTAGACGCTGAACGTTTTGCTCCATTCTTTGCAAAATTGCTCAATCCCAATCAGAATATAATAAGATTATCAATGACCTACAAGTTTTGAGTATTGCTATTGATTCTTAATTAGTTTTGGGTCTCAATGTTGACTAGGTCATTCAAACAAAATCCTTTGAGGTAGACTATTTGTTTAGGGCTATGGTCTTGTTAACAGTTGAGTCTATTCTTTTGCAGCCTCCCACAGATTTTCTGTAGTTATTAAACTTAAGCCATCTTTTCAACACCGCCACCAATTTCACGCTCGCTGTCTCCAAGCAGTTACTTTCTTTTTGATGCTCTTCAGTAAAGGCCTGACTTGTGGTGTGAACAACAAATAAAGTTACCGTAGACCTCTTATAGCTTCTGATTGTTTCTCTCTTTGCCTGTTTAGGTTTGCAGTTGCGTCACACTTTTCTTTTTCAGAGTAAACAGATATTTCATTTATAAGCTTCCTGCCACTATCCCTGCCTCGTCTGCTGTGTTTTTTGGTTTTCATGATGCTTTTTGTTCGTACGGTAATTAAATTACACACTAGAGTTTTAAGAATAAGTTATTTCAGAAGGCGATTGGTGACACTACTTTATTTAAAGTTAACAGCTGAATACAAACCCAAGTTTTCTGATTTTACTGGTAAAACATTCTTAAAGCCATGCATAGTTTTTCTTCCACTTCACAATTATGTCCAGCTTGGTGTTGGTTTCATGCACAGGAACCATCAAAGATTTTGTGGAAAGATGTTTTCTGTGAAGCACTTAATTTTTTCTATAGTCTAGCCATGAAATCCAAGCAACTAAGTTCCAGTTACCTTACATATTTTCTAATCTCACTCTATGGGTGTATCTTGCATCATTATCATGATGAAAAACTCATTCATGATCAATCTTTAGTAGAAGTTCTGCTTGTCTGGGGAATCAAATACTGACATGCAAAGAATTGTCCAAGTTTACATCACCTCAAGTAGAGAGACGCAAAACATTCATATAATTTGACTAAGCAACATTGCATATTTCAAAGTTGAAGGTGTGGATTTTATGGCAAACTGTGACAAGGATTCTGTTGCCAATAGAAATGACGCATAGGATAAATACTTGTTGAACTTGGTTACAGGCTCAACAGATTATGGCTGTGGGACTTAAAACATAATTATAGATCTACTGGAGGTTGAACAACATTTGGTTCTTTAAAGCATGAAGTTTACTGCAGATCTGTGTTTGAAGCTGGGCTGTTCAGACTGTATTTCCCTTTCATTGTTCTAACTGGTTTATAGGGTTAGGGTAGTGCTAGGCAGCTCCGGCGGGACAGGATAGTGGCTGGACTCCTTTAATCTCCAGGGCCTTGTTGAACTGCACATCCATGGTCTTAGATGCCTTAGTGATCTTCAGGTTCTTCATGCAACCTCTGAAGGATGAGCGGGTAGAAAGAGCTGCCTGGCGAACTCCAGCTAGGGAAAAGGTGTTCTCAGGTAAGTTAAGTACATGAGAAATGTTGGCATTTTTACTGAATTACTTTTAGGAAGCTGCCATACCAGGATATCCTCCAACATAGATGGGATCGTTGGTATCACAGGTGTTGGAGCGAGCATTGGGAGACTGTGCTTGGCTCTTTACTCCATCCACCACCAGCTCCAGCCGGTGGCGAAGCTTGTTGGCAGTAACGCTGTGCCACTGGCCATCACAGAAGCTCCTGCCTTCAGGCACATGCTTGGCAGTGATTTGGCCAGCTCCGTTGTCGACATGGAAAAGGAGCTAAATGAAAGGGAAATTGAGGACATTGGGGAATCAGGAAGGTTAGTGTAAATTTCAGCAGCTGAAATCCGTATAATTTTTGTCTGAGATGGTTGCTATGTTAAAATATCAGTCAGCTGTAATCTTCCACATACAGAAATTGTTGACGTGTAATTTTATGTTGGAAAAGTGAAGAAGTAAGAGTGGTTGAATACACATAGTCAAAGTATAAATCTGTTAGCCTTCCACAAACTCTTTGGAACAGGACATGTGTTTAAGAAAGAAATACCTAAAGACAGAAGGCTCCCTTAACCTGTAGCTTTGTAAAGCCACATTATGCTGCTTAATAATTGCTTAATAATTTAAATTGAGTACGTTTTAGTTTTTTGAGCATAAACAGGCCTTTACTGTACTTGACACAAGTAGCATTTCAGTGTGTTGAAATGGGATGCTGTATTAGGTTTTTCTGCCTAGCATTTATTTCACAGCTTTTAAATCTTCATTACATGTATTCAAAGAAAACATAATTTAATCTACGTTTTACAGGATCTTGACACTACCTTGTCATCGACGATCTCCAAACCGAGTCCATCATTGGCTTGGTTACTGACTGCCAAAAGGACTCCGCTGGTTTTGCTGGTTCGAAACTCAAATGCAATCGACACATCCAGACCCACCCTATAGGAGGAAACTAAATGGAAAGAAATAACTTGCATTATGTGTTTTTTTTTTTTTAAATAAACCACAGGTGAATTGTTTCAATCCAGCAGCTTAATGACTAAGTTTTATTGAAGTGACCTGAGTGAACTCACCGGCTTTCAGATAGCCAGTGCCATCGAAGTAGGTTCCTGTTTCAGTCGATACGAAACACCTTCCAACCATGTAACTGGAGGTTGGTGCAGCCATGTCCAGTTTAAAGTCCTCACTAACCACTTCAGTACGACCTACAAAGGGAGGAAGACACGAAATATGTATAATAAAGCAACAATTTCAGAAATTCAAAGATAAAGTGTAGTTTGGAAAATATGCGTTAGTCCGTACCGGTTACAGCTGACTTGGTGCTCACAGGACTTCCACCCATCGTAAAGTTACGGATGCACCCATTGATACTATAGAGGATCTGAGGATAGAAAATTTAAGAGATGAAAACATTTTTTCTGAATTGCACTTATTTCTCTGTTTATTGTATAAACAATTAGTCCTTACTGGGCCGATTCTCTTGGTGGTGTAGTTCTGCGGTAATCCACCAACATACACCTTTCCAACCACATCTAAAAGGTCCGCCTGATGAAAAGGAAATCAGTAATTGTATTAAGATGGCTTCATTTCATGCAGTAATGTGTATCTACCCTTCTTCTGTGAAAGACTGTGCTTACCGTTTTTGGACTGAACATCTGTTTCATGTATCGACCCTCAACTGCTAGCACACCTCTCTGCTTAGTGCGCTGCACACGGATCTAACAGGACAGTTTCAGGGAGAAGTCAGATGTAAAGTTTCCAAATTCAGATTTAAAACTATTTGGATAAAGTCTTTTAAAAGTGCAAAGACGCATTGAAACAACTTTATATGGCTAACAAGAGCATCGTATACATTTATGGGAATGCATTATAGAAATTGATATTAAATATTTAAACTACATATTATATGTATATCCAAGTTGAAATTGTTTTTCCTGTATTCTGGGAATGTCTGAGAAACCTCACTCCAGGATTTTCAGTTCTTAGATTTACAGCAATCTTATACATACATCTTAGCTCTGTTCATTATTAAATTATAATAATAATAAAGTAGGGCTTTTACCTTGTGCCAGTTACCATCATTAATAGAGAAAGGAACACAATCAGAGACGTTTCCATGACCAAGATCAAATCCAAGACAGGCTTGTCCCTCCTTGATCTATAAGCAGAGATTGATAATAAAGTTAGTAGACATAAGAAATGCATTTAGTTTAGTTTTTAGTCTTTCTGCATTGTCTAACATTGAAAGGGTGATTGATTATGTTGTCAGTGCAATTAGAACTGTTGTGATTGAGTCAATGAGGACTCAAATGAGCATTTATGAGAGTACAAAGCAGCCATACCTGTATAGAAACAAAGTCTGCATGGTTTATTCTTGCCATGTAGAGCACAAGACCAGAAAGCTCCTTGGTCCTCAACTCGAACTCCAAAATCAACCTGAGACAAACAGCATACACATTTTTTCAAGATGCACCTCAGCAATCACAATAAAATTATTTCTGTATATTGGAGTCACTCTCTTATTGTAAAAGTTATTTCCACAAAATTTGTAATTTCAATATGCTTTCATTTTGTATCGTAAAGTAGGTTTGGGATTGTAACAGATTGTGAAGGCTTAAAATTTATCTAGTAGATCAGAGAGATGGTGGCAGAATCTGTCTGATGGTGTTTTATGCCTTTGCCCACAACTGTTTATCCTTCATTACTTTAAACTACATTTAGACATCATGAAACAGTTACTGATTTTATGTGATCTTTACACAAAGAGAATTTCTGAGCAAATTGTAAAAAAAAAAAAAAAAAATGACCCATCCAACTGTGAAGATGCAGAAATGTTTTTATAATTTTAACTCACTCATGTTTTGGTATAGCATCACAGAGTAAAAATATATAGTTTTATATAAATCTTGAAAGTAAAGTTTATTAGATTTACAGGAGGCTTGCCAATGTACCTCAAACATTTTCTGATGTTACTTGCATAATAGATCAACAAAGAACATTACAGTTTTGAAGAATGATAAAAAATAAAATATGATCTGATTTTTTCACAATCTAAAATATAAGAAAACTGTTCAGTGGATGAAATCAAAAACAGGCTAATTCTGGAAAATAACCCCAAACATACAGTCAGAGTTACAATGAAATGTTTTCGCTCAATGGTGTTCAACTTCAGCCATTATCCTGCATGATTTAGATCTTCCCCTGGTTCAACACACCTGAATATAATCAATGGTTCATTACCAGGCCTCTGCAGAATTTGATCGTACTCTGAGGATGTTATTCAGCCATTAATTCAGCTGTGTAGAATTTATTTCCTGTAATGAATGGGCCTAACTTTAATTGAATTGCTCTTTAGGATTAATAGTTTTCTGAATCTAAATCTGCATTGGAGCAGGGGCACATCTAAAATATGCAGGAATATCCCAGTTTAGATCAGAGCATAGTCATGTTAGCAACCAGTTATGCAAATATTTTTTTCATTTTTAATACAATTCTTTTGAAAATGTAAAATTTGCAGGAAATCATGATATATTAATGCTGTAATTCTTGGGGGAAAAGATGTTATATTTGCAGATTTTGTCACAATTTTTCATCAAAAATAGATATAGTGGATATCATAAAGGATATGTATTCATGAAGCACCTGCAATAGAAAGCACTCTTGTGACTTTCTAGCCAACATATGATTTATAATACTAATAGGTTTAGATATCTGAATGGAAAACTATAAGAAAACAGTGTATTTGATTATTGGAATGTACTTAAGTCATGGTATTTTATTGGTTAATTTATGTTTAAAAAATTTTGCATTGTTTTTGGGAATTATGTTTTCAACATTTCTTCTACTCAAAAATATGAGTGCCTGCCACACTTAGAGTTTTATTTGTAAAATACTAAATTTTGAAAACCTTTGTACTTTTTGTATTTTCACTTCTGTGGGTCTGTCATATAAAGTCCCTTTAGAATGAAGTTTGTGGCTGTAATGAAACTAAAAACAAAGATATGATGTACTTAAACAAGCTGCCTAATACTAGGCAAGTTGCACATTTTCAAAAGATAAAAGCAACAAGTTTGACATTAAAGTAGATGCAATTCCCAATTTCCCAGATTCATATTATAAAAATATGTAAACTACTGCTTTGCCTCTAGCTAGAAGGTTTATATTTTTCCTGTTTCCACCATAAATGCACACCAGCACAAGGACTGCAATGTATAGATCAGTCAGCTTGTTCACTTCTACAAGATTTGAGACTGGTGAGCAATTGTGTGTTTGTGGGAATCTCATCCTGTCAAAAGAATCATTCACTGGGGTTGTCATGTTGTACATGCTGCATTTGACCAGTAGGGTTCTCCAGGTGCTGTGGGAAAGTTTAACCAGTACACAGTTCTGTGTGATTTACCACCTACATAACGAGCCACACTGTTTCCTGTCATGTTAGAGCAGTAAAAGCCTGGTAATAGGAAATCAAATACAAGACACCGAAATTAAAGACCTACCTCTCTCTGACTTTGGTGTCATCAAAGGTGAAGCTCATGTGACTGTTTCTGGTCAGTCCAAACTGATATGCCTTTTCAAGCGATGTCGGGGCCACAGCTGATGCACACGAGTCCTGGAGATTGGACATAACATGTCAGCTGCACTGACGGTCTCACAACACTGCTCCCATTTCCTCCTGTCAACAGGAGCCTTAACACCCAGGTTCAACACTTGCCAATCACTCTAATTGGGTCCCTGCTTCTGATATGGGAGCAAATGAGGCATTGGTAGGTCACTGTGGGTTATAGAGCATCTTTTTATATAACTACAAATAGTTACTGACTTATGTCTGAGTTCATATTGTGGATTTATAATTGCTTATTATATGTGCACACAACAACTCAAACAAAAGTAATCATCCTCTGAGCATCACATTACAATTGGCACCCTGAATAGAAACAATGATACTTCTGATTCTAAGAACTTACTTTTTTTTTTGATCAGGTAAATTTAGTTTTCTAATAAATTCAGAAATTTTCTTATATTTCCCGAACAGAAACATTTTAAAAATAATATTTGTTCAGCAGTTTAGTTGCCTCTTTTTTTTTATATCCCAGATTACAGTTGCACTCTTATCCACAAGGTGTCATTGTTGTAATTTTCTAATCATCCTTCTTCCACTTCCTTTTAGGCTCTCTATGTCTCATTTGTTCAATCTGGTTTGAAATTTCTATTTTGTCTGGAACTGTCACCACTTTTGAGCTTTAATTAAAAATTTCTCTCAGGAGCAAGATTTAACTTCTATTTTTTTTTGTATGTTTAAAGTTTTATTTTTAAAGCATTTTCTTCCCATAATTGGGCTTTTGTCTAATACCAAGGATTCTTTTCCCTTTTCGAAGTATTTTAAAATTTACTGTTTAATCATGTCTGCCTTTTTTTCACATTTTATCTTTCCTTTTTACTTTGACTGCTGCTCTTCTTCTTTTAGTTCCTCTGACAAAGTTTGCAGTGCGACCACTTTTTACTTTCTCCTAATGCTTAAGTATACATTTTCCATTTCTGCTGCAATTCAGAACCTTCAACATGGACTCCCTTGTTTTGCTGAATCTTTTACCATCTCCACTTCGTATGCTCTCATATTTTTCTTCCTGAGCAGGTCCTCCTCCACCATTACCCCGGTGTTATTTCTCTCGTCTCATTTTCACTTTATGGTCACTTCTTTTCTGCGGCTGTTATCCATTTCCATATACTTGCTTTCATGTTCTCTCATTCTTATATTCACCAGAAATCTTCTTATTTCGCTTCCGTTACTCAACCCTCCTTTCTGTTAAGTACCAACGGCTTCTTCTCTGTGCTCACTTGTTTTTCTTTTTTACTGATAAAAATTAAAAAATGTCACAATCTCATACTTTACTAGGATTTTTTTTTTCTGATCACAAAAAACTGTGGTGTGCATTCAGCTCTACTGACAATACTTTGCTGTCCTTCTGCTACTATAAGTCTTTTTGGAAAATGTCTCTGCCAGTTTTGCACATCCAGATGCTGAAACATTTGTCCAGTCTTCCTTGAAAAGCAGCTCACTCTGTCAGATTGTATGAAGAGTATAAGTATACATATTTTCAAGACTTCCCATGGATTTAATTGGATATAGTCCTGAACCATTCAGACACTTTGATATGCTTTGATCTAAACCATTTTGCTGCAGCTGTAGATCTTTAGGGTAAATATTCTCCTGGAAGTGTTTGCACCTTTGTTCATGGCTTGTGACATATCGCAAACAAGATTTCTTTTGACTTTTAACAATGGATTTCTTCCTGAAATTGTTCCATGAAGGGAGAGTGTTTAACAGTTAAACAGTAACAGGCTGTTTCACTTGAGCTATGTATATCTGCAGCTCCTCCAGAGTTGCCATTAGTCATTCTACTAATTATCTGATTAATCCTTCCCTTCCTGACCTGACAATTGAAATGGATGGATTCATCTTGGGAAATTTGCAGCTATTTCACACATTTTACATTTTCAGATGACGGGTTGATCAGTCCTCTGTGAGGATGTTGCTTTGCTGTAAAATTCGCCACAAATTTATTGCGGACATGTCAAACTCAAACAAACATCTGATACGTCCACTGATCAGAGCAAATTGGACTAAATGCACATCTACAATTAAAAAAAAAAAAAAGCTTGCCTGTTTTCTTCATGTTTACAATTATGCAGCTTTTGTGTTGGCTGCCTGATACAATGAATTGAATTTTCTGGCAAAATGTACTAAAGATAGAGTTGTGAACAATTTGGCCAGATCCTCCATCCACTGACCGTTAGATAGTTATTTCACTCTTTATAAGTATGAAACAAAGTTAATATAAGAAGGAGAATCTGAGACAGCAGTATGCGTCTCAATCACCACTGCTCTTGTTCTTTCAAGTGAAGACATTCCCAGTTTGTGACCTTGCTTTGTTACAGCTGACACTCACCTCTTATCTCATTCTGTCCTCGCATACACTACTCCACCTCCTCAACCTCCCTCTCCTTTTCCTTTCTTATACTTCCCCTATCTAACAAAAAAAGAGACGTCACATGTTCAGAAACCTTTTCCTTCAATTCTTCTCTGGGCTCTTTGCCGTCTTTCCATTAAGCCAACAAAGGACGAGGAGTGTTCAGTTCAGAAAGACTCTCCCTCTTTTTATCCCTTCCTCCAAGGCTGAACCTTATTCTGTCTTCTGCCTTATACCCTCTTTCATCCTTCCTTCTCGTCCCTTCTGCGTCTTTCCATTAAGCTAACAATAGGAAGGCAGTTTTCCATTCAAGTCTTTCGTTTGAGGTCACACCAATAGAATCAGAAATCTGGAGGAATTAATAATTAATTTAAATAGAATTACGTGTATGCATGAGTGTGTAAAGGCTTTAACCCCTTAACAGTCATGAGGACATCAGTGTCCTCATGGACCATGTCCTGATCCAGAGGAGACGACTGAACAGAAGCCTCTCTATATTAAGGCAAACAAAAGTCTGCAAGTATTTTTAATTGGATTTTTAAGCAACTCATTAGATTAACAGTTATTGATGGGTTTTTCAGGCACATCGTCTCATTTTATAGCACAATCAAGTAACTTACCGCCAGTTGTTATGAAAATGCTATATATATCAAACATAAACATAAAAGAAATTTGACTCTGTATATCCGGCGTATCTGACCCTGGGAATTTGTCAAAGGGTAGAAGGTCCTAAAAGGGAAATATGTCACTCTCCCCTCAGCGCGTCATCACAACAATGCTTCTCCTTGCCATCCATTCATTCTGTTTACAACCGTGTAGGAGTGTCTCAGTTTATATGATGAGTGCAGATGTGTAGTTCCTCCAGGTGTTTGCTAACTGCTAAAGGTGGAGGGTTACTCTGTGGGACATGAGCTCGGCTGTGGACTGAGGCTCTACAGCAGAGCTTTGCCTCCCATGACAGCCCAAATGGCTGCCATGGGAGGTTGAGGGCTTTTTCAAATAAGCATCAATGAGTCGAAACACTCTGTGTGTATAACGTGACATAAAGCTCAAATAACCTCCTCTTCCAAAAAGGTACAGAAGGGTGTTTTGGTCTTTACAAACTTGATAAACATGTTCCCTCTCCATGGTGTGTAAAAGCTCGAGATTGTTGATTTGCTGCAGCTGTGCTAATGGTTAATCCGGTGTGGGGGACAAACTGTAGCGCAGCAGAGAGAAAAAGGGAGGGTGTGAGCAACGTATACAAGCACGATTGACAGTTTTAAGACCCTCGTCCTCACTGATTGGTTGTTTGACTTTCTGCAGATGGCAGTAGAACAACAGGGAGGAAGCATAGGGCTCCAATTTTTTTCACAGATTATCTCTCTTGTAATATCAGTTTTAACAAATATGGAAACAATATTTTTAGAAGTTACCTACTGCAGCTTGTGTTTGATTCTATCATAAATTAAAAGTATGGCTGACTTTTTTTTTTAAATCTATTTTGGAAAACATTTGAACTGACAAACTAGTTGTACTAAAGCATAACAGATCAATTTATTGCTTAAGCCTTTAAAGTAAAGGCCTGAAACAGAAATTGTACAACGTCCAGGAATTAAAAAAAATCATATAGTAAATGCTGGAAACCATAAATAACTGTTATGTGGCCTGAATTACTTTTCTCTTTATCATCAGATTGTCCTGGAAAAAGGCCAGAGGGCAGACACAGAAAACTTTACAGACTGATGGATAGTTCAAGCGTGTTTTCTCAAAATGTATTGACTTAAAGAGACATCAGTCTGTGAGTGAGTGTATACCATGTCTGAGCCAGGATCCGGTTTAGCAGTAGGTGGTGCTACAGCAGCAGGCGGGGTGGGTGTGGCAGCAGCTGGGGCGGGGGGCGTGGCCTCCTGAAGGTCAGCAGTGCAAGAGCAGGAAGGAAGAGTTTAACGACGGCCGCAGAGATTAAGCAGAAAAGCACGAAGCAGTGATGTCATCTGGAAAAATCACGAAGCTCATCGCTGCAAAGGTTTTCCCTCTGTTACGACTTAACATGCAAGGAAATTAAACTTTGTTTGCAGCCAACTGAAAATAAAACTTTGCCATATTTCATAAGTGATGCATTTCAGTGCAACAGATCTACATGTAAACTGTAACGTTCTCTATAATAAAAGAAAATGTCTGATTTATCAGAATTTCACAGAGCTTCTTTTATTGCAAGATGTATCTACAATACACCTTCCTATGCCTGAAGTTGTTTTTTCAAAACTTCACTTAACAGGCCACTATGTGTGGCACTATTTCAAGCTTGGTGATAGTCAGAACTGGGATTTTTGCAGCCATTCATATTTGGAGATGCCCCAACAGTGTTAAAGAAATATTTTAACCGGAACAAAATGCATTCAAAGTGCCTCGATCTGCAGCTGTTGAATACATTCCCATAGTCAAACTCAAATTAACCAGTGCTTTATATAGTTCATACTGTAATGCTCTATGAAACTGTGACTCAGGAAGAAGAGTAGTTGTTTAGCAATCTAAAAATGCTGAATTTGACTCATTATCTCCTCCCACATGCCGATGTGACCCTGAGCAGAGAATTTGAGCCCAAGTTGCCCACTGATCTGTGTGAATGCGTGTACTAATGGGTGGAAGCTGCTCTAGTGTAAAAAGCTTTAAATGGTTGGTATAACTTGCGCTAAATAAATTTTGTCCATTTACACTGGAATAATGACCATATACAGAAGTCTTCAAATTTCCATTTTTCTATAGTTCCCAGCAAAGTGAAGTTCATTGGAGGCAGTTAGCCCTGTTTATCTGGCAGACAGGGGACTCAGACCTATGCCTTATCACATTCTGCACTCTTTATCATAAAAGCAACTTGGAGCCCATAAAGCAACAAACCACAGAGTTATAGCTGATATGGCACAGTTCTTTGGCTCTTGGCTTCATGATTAATGTCCTTTAATAGGTGTAGTTTAGCAGCTAAGTGGGTAACAGATAACCGATGGCTACTGCAAGATATTTATTAAATGTGTAAAATAGCTCTTATCTGTCCCAATGCTAAGAGTATGTATTTAATAGCCCACTCACTGCCAGGTTCTTAGCATAGTGTCTAAACGTTAGTTCAGAACGTTTGGCTCCTGTGCACTCATAAAGCATAAATGACATGCACAGTTAGCCTAGTGTAAGACTATGGCTCTGAACCGCCTGACAAGCTGCCAAAGGTGGAGTTTAGTGACTCAAGGCTAAAGCGACTATAAAGAAGAGTTAATGGGCTGTACAAGTGCTGCGTGATAAATCTCCAAGGAAGCACAGAGGGCCATGGCTGTGTTTCATCAGAAAGAAATAGGAGCATGTTTGTTCTTTGAATTATGCCTCTAACATTCAAAACTACATAAAATAGTGGAGCGGGACATCTGTTTGCTCCTTCAAACGTGTGAATCTTTTTTTTTTTCTTCTTACACTGATGAGTAAATATATGCATTATGTGGTCCATGTGAAATTTACGAGTCTGTAGTCAGATTGTGTGAGAATTCCCACTTACATCTGGGCGACCAGGACGAGGTTTGGCAGGAGTTGGGGTGAGTGGAGGACTGACTGGTTTTGAGTCCACCTTCTTTTCCTTGGTTTCCTCCTCTTCTGGTAGGGGAGGAGGAGGTGGAGGTGGAGCAAGGTTTGGACACTGGCCAATTTCGGCATTTTCAAAGGAAACGGGCCTGGAGAAATCTGAAAGACTGAAAAATAAACAGGCAAAATTACGGCTACATGGTGAGGTGAGGCACAGCGAAGCAACAGAACAATGTGAGATGTGTATTATATTTTCTCAATAATGTTTACATTTTTTAAAGCTACAACACAAACACCGGGAAAGCAGTGAATATTTTTTTCCCTGCAGCCTGAGGGAAAAAAAACGTGATATTTTTTTCTTACATGCAAAAGACAAAAGTCAAATATTCATTTTCACAGCTACAATATATACACCATCCTTTGACAAATAAATAATCTGGGGAAGTCCAGCAGTAAGTAAAAGAGTTCTGTCATCTTAAAAGAGTAGATGAATATATAAAAGTCATCTTTTAAAATCATATATATACAGAGTAGTCAATGTTGAAAAAACATCACTAAAACCTTAAACCGTTCAGATTGATGCTTTGTCATTTTGCATAGAAATGTCCCCCATTTCAAATTACTGTTTGGCACATGGTGAATTGCGGCTCATAGGATTTACAATTATACAACGGTTGTAGGATGATATTCAAAAACTAATTTCAGGGCTCTGAGCTTTAGCGTGATAAGCTCGCAGTGATCAACAAAAACTACACAGATAAGTTTTATATGCACAATTTTGACTGCACTCACAGAGATCTGCACACAAAGGCTTGCGCAGATTAGATTTATTGTGCATGTGTCCAGAAACCTGAAGAGAAACTACCCTCGCCTGGATCCACAAAAGCTTTTGCTAAGTTGATTGATGTCCTACTGGTGTTTGCTTTCTAACAGTATGGCTGAAATGACTGGCTAAGTAGATTGTTAAACATCCTAGTGTAGATACTCCTTCTAGTAAAAGCATTGTGTTATGGTCAGGAGAACTGCATTTAAAAAAAAAAAGCAATTTTGTGAGTACTAAAAGCACTCTGCCATGACCTCACTCTTACTGAAACTAGCTTTTTCAGTTCTGAAACAATCCAGCTGCATTCAAACGTCATGGAGGTCCTGGTGCCTATTGACCGGTTTCAATCAGGTGTGAACGGAGCCTTACAAACCCAAGATTCAAGGTAACACATGGACCAGAAGTTTTATACAGCAATTTATGTAAATAAATATGGATTAGAACTGTAATCAAAAGGAATATAGTCAAGCTGTGTATACTGAAGTTAAGCCAAAAAGTATATATTCATATCTCATACCAAATTGTAATCGTCACCAACATGAATTTTCTGACTTGAAAAAAATTAACGGAAGCAGCTTCTTTCCAAAACTGACATTTCTTTTGTTTCTGTTAGATTTTGAGAGACACTTGCCTCATTTCCTATCAGTGACAAAGTTTTGTCACTGATTTTGAGTGTGTTGGAAGCTGCAACCACTGACAATAACCACTAAATGTTACACCATAAGGGGTAGTGGGATAATGGGAGGTCACTGACGGGTAAAACAGGCAAACAAATAAAGATGAGTAAGTGTAGCTTAAGTTTTGAATATGTTAATAAGACAAGGCTAATGATGCTGCTCAGGCAGAACAAAACGCCGGCTTTCATCATCATCAACAGCAGCAATACCATTATTGATCTCCTGCAATCATTAGCTAGTCTTTTATTCAGCAGAGTGTTTACAAGAGGGATGTTTTCACACCTGGTGTTTAGTCCGGTTAAAACAAACTCTGGTTCATCCTCTCCCTTAGTGCGGTTCTTTTATGTAGATGTAAACACAGCAGTCGCACTAGGGTGAGGACCAAAACAACCTTAACGAGACCGTTTAGAAGGTGGTCTGGGTACGCTGCCAAATGAACTCTAGAGCGGTTTGTTTATGGTGCGTTGCATTGATGGATGAGGAAGAGTAAGAAAAATTATCAAGGCTGTGCAAAGCCTAATGCAGTTTTCAAGATGGGTTCTCTATATATATATATATACATATATATATATATATATATATATATATATA
>CAEGAE010087901.1:0-21338 GCA_903067095.1 Girardinus metallicus | reverse complement strand
TATATAGATAGATAGATATAGATCTATATATATATAGATATATATATCTATATATATATATATAGATATAGATATAGATATATATATCTATATATATATAGATATATATATCTATATATATATAGATAGATATAGATATAGATATATATATATGTAGAAATATAATGACAGCTTTTCCATTTTAAGTGCTTCTGCAGCTTTTCTGCGATGACTAAATATGTCCTGCAGTCCAAATGAGTCCAGGGTGTTTCTAACTTTTCACCCAACCACAGAACAGAATCTTGGGTCTCAAAAATGGCAAATCTTTCCTGTTTGACTACGATTCCCTTACAGCAGTGTCATACGCTATCGGCTGTGGCTCATTATGCATTTGAATGTAATGTTTGTGTTATGATGAGGAACTGCAGCATGTGCTGTAGACAGAACACACACTAACGATTAACTCACTGCCAATGAGTCATACCAGTGCTCTCATCTTCAGAGAAATTTTATTTAAAGGATCATATCATCAGTCCTCTCAGTCTTCCTTAAAGCTTGTTTTACAATGCAGTGCTTACACTTTAAGCCTCCTTTGGCTCGCGTTATTTAAAATAGATTCTTTTGAATGTAAACTACAATACATTGCTGTCTTTATTTCTTTGCCATGGTAATGAGATACTCAAAAATCCATGGTGTAACAAGGAGGTACATCAAAGGGATTTTCTTAATGGATGCTGGACTTTTGTGATCAAAACATGATCATTTCTTAGGCCAGTTTGATCTGTGTGCATGCGTTGTCAGTGAGATGCTGTAATCCTGAAGTATTTCCACTGCAATTCTTTTCTTTTATACCAAAACACAGACAGACTTTGTAAATGTATTTATAATGAATGATACATCACATCGTACTGTGACAGTTCCTAGAACAATAGTGGGTGGCTGCCGGCTCTGCTGCCTCCCTTGTGGTGGATGAAGGATAATATTTTTGACAAGAAACAATTGTGTATTGTGGAGAAACGCTAAACAAGGAAGAATGCTGAAACTGAACCCCAAGAAAGTGAGTTGTATTTATCGCAAAGTCCTTCACAAAGAAAGAGCTTAAAATAAAAACATAATTAAATTAAACCATGATTAAAAATACCGAAAAATACTTAAAATTGTGCAAATTATCAATAACACATATACAGGCGAGACCAGAAGTTTACATGCATCAAATAAAAAGACACATCTTTTTTTCTTACTGAAGTTAAATCAGACCAGACATCTTTTGTCTTAAGTCAGTTAGAATTACATTATTTTCTAAATATCACAATAATGTGAGAAAGAATGTGTCAGATTTAATTATTAATGTCTTCAAAATCAAAAGTTTAAATATAGAAAGCCTACAGTCTTTTTTAAACAATTAAGAAAAGCCCAGGTGATGATGTCACTGGTTTGGAAACATCTGATAGGTTAACCGTCACATTGGATTTAATTGGAGACACACTTGTGGATGTATTTTAAGGCCACTCCAGGAACACACTGCAGCCAAGGTATCAGGAAGACCATGGCGGAGCTGCACAAGTCCGCACAATTTCCAGATGACTGGAGGTGCTGCATTCATCTGTTCAAACAATTAGACACAAGTTTAGACACGATGGGAATGTTCAACCATTCTGCCAGTCAGGAATGAGACGGGTTATGTTTTGTTACTGTGGCATTTAGCAAGTAAAAATAATTTTGGTAATTCTAACTGACCTAAAGCTGCAGAAGTTTGGTCTGATTTAACGTGAAATCATGTGTAAAAGAGTGTATATGTCATATTTATTCAGGTGGAATAAACTTCAAGTTTCAGCTGTACTGAACTTGAGCAAGGCACAATTATAGGCACATACCTTGAGTACAAACCTGGAATATTTCAGCATGGCGTTTGTATATTTTATCTGTGCATGTTTGGATTCTGTCCAGATAGTCTTTTTTCCTGTCACAGTCCAAAAATGCACATTAGGCTTTTGGATACTTAAAATTGTATGTCTCCCTGTGTTGACATGTGATGAAAAAATGAAGCCACAACTCAATATTAAATAAGATATAAACACTAAAAATGTGTTCTTTCTTTTTACCACTATGTCTAATGCAAAAAGCATATTTTAATCTCATCTGAATTGTGGTTGTAAATGAACCAAACTATAATAAACTGAAGGAACTTCTATCGTCAAAGTTATCTTTGTGTTTAAAATGCCTTGAATTTAGCAAATGCTGTATTTTGTTTTTTGTTTGTTTTGGGAGAGTTTTGGAATAGTTTTGGATGTATTACTATGATCACTGGTCATAGTTTTTTGACCAGTGATCATTATAGCTGCACTAATATCTCATTGCAACTTAAATCTATAAAACATAAAAGCTATTAACAAATAATTCAGATTTGCTTGGCAGTAATGTCTCTTAGTTTTTCCACATCTCAGAGGCTGGATTCTGTTGTCTGTTTGTGTGCCAGCTTCTGCAGGCTCTGTGAGTCACTGAGTGTCCTCCTCATGCTGCAACAGACTACATCTGAGAAACTAACATGACGTTTGTTATCCACCCATAATTTGACATGCTACATACCTGAAGAACACAACATGTTAGCTGCTTTCAGGTGGGCTGGGATTCAGGCGTTTCTGACTCTGTGTGTGTGAAACGTTTCTACCCCTCGTGACTGACTGCACGGTCACACTTGTCCAACTTCTTTCCCAATTATCTCCGCAGACAGGAATGTGTCTCATGTGGTTACCTAATATCCATTCACATGTCTGACTCCCAGAGAGATGACAACATAGTAGGCACTTGCTAAATACTGGCACAAAATGGCATTATAAAAGATGGATATAAATATTAATGTATTCACTGTAGAACATTGGAAGAAAACATGTTGAAGACTTCAGACTGGGACCAAGGTTTATGTTCCAGATGAACAAAACCCTTAAACATACAACCCGAACTAGACTGATTTAGATCTATATAAGTTCAGAGATTATCCCAGAAGATTGGTAGATGTAACTACAGGGAAAGATGGTCCTTCAAAGTATTGACTTAGGCAGACTGAATATTAAAAGCATACTACACTTCTCAGATATGTATTAGAAATGTACTTGTGGTTAATATTAAGTCCCAATAAAGCCAATACATTCAGGTTTGTGATTGAAATGTGACACATGAATAACTCCAGTGCTAACTCTTGATTTTCTTTCACATCCCCATATTTTTGTAAGAGTTTCAGTGGTGCATTTCATCTCCCTGGGGAAAATGACCTCTTTCTCTCTTCTGAATCCTTCTTTTGATTTCTTTTTACAACTTTTTTGAGCTTGCAGTGTCCCATTGTGCTTTTCAAGTTAGGTGAAAAGGAAAACATCAAACTGTGGCATTTTGGGTAGCTGCTGCTGACATGCAGCAGAAAATAACAATAAGTAGGGAGAGGCATTGTCTTGAATTTCTTAACACTGAGACCAGCTTATCTGGCTTTGCATCCGATCAAATTTAGAAAGATAGTTTTTAAAACTAATATTGTGCTGAGTCGGATGCAAGAGAAAGATAAAAAGAAAATGGTGGGTTTGAAAATACAGAACTGAAACTGAACATATATATATAAAAATAATTTCTAATATAATTATTGAAATATTTCCAGAAGTATGAGGTGAATGGTCAGCTAATAAAGAAACACACACTCCTCTACTCTTTGTTTTAAAATGCATTTGCCTTGAGAATAAACTTCCATTACAGTCACTTTTTTTTTCAGTTTAGTTGTTTTTTACACTTTGCGATACAACAGGGGGTTGATGAAGGAAAGAACCTTCATCAACCCCCAAACATAAGACGAATTTTAGCATAAACAAGTTTACCAGAGGAAAAATAATTAAATCAGGTCTTCAAGATCCAGATTTATCAAACCAACAGGAGGACAGTAAGCCAGAAAAAGGAAGAATTTCTCTATATTAATCTTAATTAATGTTTAACAGATTGCTACTTGTACAACAGAAAATAAAAATGAAAAAAATATTAAATACATCAGAATTTTGATTCATGGTAAAAAAAAATATTAGTATTGTCGTGACTAGACTCTGACCATTTCTTAAAAATAAATATACAATATTGAATTTTTCTACCAGGTGGTCGATAATATAGCTTAGGTTTAATGTTGAACTGATTTTCCATTAAAGTATGCTGTGCAAAACAAAAGTCAATCCATATCAACTTAATGCATTACTAGAGGCTTTTCCATTGTTCAATTCCCAGGTACCACTGTGACATAACATATGGATGTATAATAAGAATATGCCACCGGAAATAAGAGTTGTGACTAGCTCAATTCAGTAAGATCTGGCCCATCATTTCTGTTTTGCACAGAACTAATTTCCTTGATTGTGGTTGTGTTTAAAATTCCTACTGAGGCTCACTGGCATCTTCTTCTCCTTTTTTTTTCTTTTTTTGTCCTGGCTATAGAATTGGGACCATGTTGCTCGTCTTCATGAACCAACTCTTAATTATCACATAGGCGTACTGGAAAGGAAGATGCATAAATTTCCATTTTATTTGGCAGATTTTCAATACACTTGGAAGATCCTGTCAAATGCTGTCAAAATGCTGGTAATTGGGAGTCGGCCATTTTATTAGTCTCGTTAATTAGCTTAAAGTTGCTTCAAAACCAAGTATGGATTTTGAAGTTTGAACACTTTAAGCATGCGGATAGGAAAGCAGGAATGACAAGTTCCCACACGCAGGTGAGACAGTCTGAATGCACCTGTGAAACTGAACAAAAAAGGAGTGCGTCACGCTTCACACCTGGTTCAGTGTGATAGATGAATACGTTAGCTCCGAAGTGATTTGGACTTGTACTCGAGACTGTAAAGCAGATTATGAGACAGCAGCAATTGTAATAATTGACTCAGATGGATGATGTCAGGGCCTCCTCAGAGGAACTGGCTGCGGGATGATGATGGCATGGCTTCAGCTCTAATAATGTCTCAGCCTCAAAGCGGCACTGGATGGGCAACAAGCACGATGAATGATGTCATTTATTTCACTTGGCGGTGGCCCAGTTGTGCCATGGGCAGAGCCAGCATGAGTGATGATCTGTACTAATAGCAACATTATCAGAGCTGATACTCAGTGACAAAGAGAGAGTCTTTCGGAGGAAATGAAGCAAAGGGAGGCTGAAGTAAAATGAGATCCACTTTTAGCAGGGAAAGTAGCCTCCAGGCAGATTTTAGCTTGCTCCTCTTGGTTTTATATCAAAGACCTTTCTAACGTGTTTGACTAAGCAGACAGATAAAAACACTGAACGAGGGTGAAAAAAAGGTACTATCTCCATTGTGAATCACAGACAGGCCCTCACATGCAATGTCCTGCTTTTTGTGTGAGCCTCAATCCCAGTCAAAGGGTGGAGTGTAAGATTGGTGTTGTGCAGAGAGTGATTGACTACACGTCGCTGTCGCCGCTTCAAACACAAACGTCTCTTTGTTTGTCTGTACCGCCGTCATCTGTCTTGGGAAGTCTCAGGCGCCAGCCCCGCTCTATCTCACACACACTCACCAATCTGAGGTGACAAAGATGGAAACTGAGTGTTTCAGCAGAGAAAGGTCCATCTGTCACCCTGGCAACGGGAGAGGTGGGAAGACTAACATCCAGCAGAGTCAATCACTCCTACATCCCTCCCAGCAGCATCTAAGTGAGAAGAACAAGAAGAAGAAGAAGAAGAGTGAAACTGAAAACAGATTAAGCAAAGTTATCACCATCCAAAAGAAAAAACTGTCACATGCTTGTCTGGTACTGCAAAACTGATATTTGTCCAAATTTTAAAAAAAAAAAGTTAAATAATTTTCCCCAAATTCAGGAAGATGTGTATATTTTTTTCTGAGATGGATTGAATATGTGAAGAACATTCTAATAATAAATACATTTTCTTGGCAGCTTAGTCAGAAAAATTGATTTCAAGGTCTCGAGCTGAGACACATAAATAAATATGAAATGAAAATGAATAGGTAAAAAATTGCTTGGTGTATTAAAGGGAGGAAAAAGTGAAGGGCAATCTGTCTCAGGAGGACTTAAAATACACCTTGGTGCCTATCCATAAAACTGGCAAGAAGAAGAAAAAAGGAAAAACAGATTTTGTAAGCAGTAGAAGTTTTTATGGTCAGTTGTTCCTCTGTTATTTCTTATGAAACAAAAAGGCTCTACTATGTGTTTTTGGACTGTGGGAGGAAACTGTAACACCTGGAGAGAACCCACGCATGCACAGGGACAACATGCAAACTTCATGCAGAAAGACGCAGCTGAGGATCCAAACCCACAACCTTCTTTTTGCAAGGCAACCATGCTACCAACTGCACAAATATGAAGCCCCCAAATGGACCGAGAACACATGCAATTTCAACATTTTTTTAGAAAACATGAAGTTTGAATTAGATGTGGATTTTTGTTCAATTTCTATAGAGCAAAAAATGATGCATATTTGCACAAATGTATACAGAAGACCTGTTGCCTATTTCCACTTTAGTATTCACAGATTTTCTGTGGAAAGTAGCTTCAATTTATCTGTGGAAATGGTGCCTATTTGCTTATGTTCTTATAGATGATATCTAAAATGTTGAAAGAAATGCAGCTTGGGTAGTTGGGATGCAATGCTCCATGCTCATTTTTAGAGAAGGTGTCAAGTATTTGTGATTGAAGTGTCGAGACCACATCCATCCATAAATAGCTAAAATCCATGCATACTTTAGAATACCAGGGGTCCATTGTGCATACACCACACCAATATTTCTATAAGTTTAGTAAGAGGAAGAGAAACTGAATGCTTTTTGGAAATGCCTGATAGTTGACAACTATAATTTCATAAGCCACTAATAGTTCACAAAATACCTTTGCGTACAGTTCAAAGGGCTGCTGCAGCTTTTTGACACAGGCGCCCTGCTGTTTCGGTGAGATTATGAGAAAAGGAGGGCTCTGTTTTATTGCAAAGCTTTTTGTTTACTCTGTCACTCACTCTGCTGCAAAATGCACAGACTGACGTTTGTTTCAAAAAAACTCTGGATGCTCCTCGTATTTGATGTTAAACAAAGAAATCTTTGTAGTGGGTATTTCCCCCTGAGACGTGCAGTACGTACGCACGTTGTGCTATACAGCCTTAGGAGACGCACGATGCCCGGACCAAAGCTGTCAACATGGATTCCTAAATCGTCACAGTGACCTTGGGTGAGCTAGTCAGGCCCATATCCCTTCCCTTTCCAATGTCAACACAAGACCTGACACATGTCTAAAAGTGTCAGGCACGGCCATGTCAGAGCAGCAAAATATACCCGGAGAGTTTCTTTACTCTCCGAGCAAACAACAGAAAGGAAGCAGGAAAGATGATGACAAAGCGGACTGGTAAAAGGTAAATCTGTAACTCAATTTGATTTAATTAGAAAGGTTGACAGGAATCAATTCAACACATCAAAGAGTTGAAGCAGGCAGTGTCTTCGGGATAACTGAGAATACACATGCTCTCCTTTTTATCCCAAAAGTCATGAATTTACATCACCTGTTGTTCTTAAAGCATTTGAGACCCTTTAACTTCTTCACCTTTTGACGTGTTACAACCACAAACTTGAACATTTGGACCAACATGAAGGACCAACAAAAGTTGCTGATAGTCGTAAAATAGAAGGAAAGAACTCCAGTAAAGTCTGATGCAAATACAATCAGAAATGTCTGTCATCCAATCATTACCCCTGAGTTAATGCTTTGTTGGCTTGAAATATGATTTTACCAGCTTTTCCCTTGATGTAACTTCTATCATGAGTATAGATTATCAAAAAACCTTACAAATTGCAGTAGAATACTGCTACTTCCGATGGGCGCCGGAAGTAAGACCAATAATCGTTCCCCCAGTAAGCCTCCCAGGAATAAGGTGGATACAATGAAGGGAAAAAAACTAGATGAAGTTCCATCTTTGAGTGGACAGCACATTTCCTTGCATGATGCCATGTAATTCCCTGGTCCAAGCTGATCCCACTGAGTCCAGCTGAGGCCTGAATCCTCTCTGTGTGTGATGATCACACACAGACCCTTCCAACCTGGCAATCCCCAGCAAACATGAGTGGGATTATGGATCCTGCTTGAAAACTCAGCATGTGACTGACGTCCAGGCGTACCTGACAACAACATTATTAATTATCCTGTCCACTCCTCACAGAATAGCAGGGGTAAGCACCAAGTGGGAGGATCAGTCTGTGAATATATGCTTGTTATCACAGTCACTGCTGGTTCCTGTGACAGCCAGGATGTGCAGGTGAGGAGAGAGAAATCAAGAAGGCTGTAGCGTTCTCAAACACCCCCACAGAAGCTCGCACTCACTCTGCGGACGGTTAAAGATGTCAATATGAATCATCAAGACAATTTCCAAAGGAGTCCTTTTAAAAAGCAACTCCTTTCTTTTTTCTCTTCTCTTGCTTTCTTCTCTACTCCCTGTTATCTAACACCTGTAAATACCTCATTCGTGCCTACATGTGACAGTTTTGTTCACCACACCTAATACCTATTTAATTACAATTGGTTTGTTAATCTGATGAACAAGATGACGGGGAAGAGAAAGAAAAGAATCAGAAAGAAAACAGTCACTGTGAAAATGAACTTTTGAATTGAAAACAATTAAAATTGCAATTTCCATGAAGCTCCAACTTTGCAAGTGTCAAGTAAAACCAAACAGTGTATCATTTTACTTCTGTTTGTCACAGAGGGGACCAAAGTGCGACCCATAGGCCTTTTGAAGTGCTGCAGATTTGATTCAGCAGCAGAGTGTCATGATGTATGTATTAAGTGGAACAAAATGCAAGCTGGAATCCAGGAGGTAAATGACAAAATTAATTTTAGTAAAAAAATATATATAAAATAAAAAAAAACAACTTAGAGTGCCGTAAGTTGGCTTCAAGTTAGCCGTTTACTCTGGCTAAGTTGGAGCAAACAGAAGGAACCAGTGAGGGCTGAGAGAACAAAAAATGGTTATATAATTGAAGTGTGATCGCTGGAACAATGGACCAGGACTGATTACTAACTGAGAGCAGCTGAGAGGATGAAGGAGAAGGAGAGACAGAGATGGCACTGGGGAGGAAGGAGAAGGAAACTCTAATGGGGGAGCTGGGAAACATAAATCTAAACGAGACAAAGAATAACTGAACACAAGAAATAAATAACAAAATAAACAAAATAACTAAGAATTATTTAAAGAGAAACAGAAACAAGGCAGATCTAATTAAAAGAAAGAATGACTAAGGCAATAAAACCTAAGACAGAGACCAGGTCTCACTCTGGCTGCTGATAGGCTAAAAAAAATTCTGATCACGGACCCAAAGAATCTAGATAACTGCGTCCCTTTCTTCACTAAAGCAAACATGTATGACCTTGTTTTAAATTTTGCACCTGAAATACTTTATCCTGTAATTAGGTTAAACTCTATTTGCTAACGTTTTTCAATTCAGGTTATGTTCATGTGCTTTTTTAGTTCACACAGGCAGTAAAAATTACTTTACAATAATTTTGGACCACGCCAAGCAGACCAATACAACTCAATTACTGCTGAGATGTTAAAAGCAGGCTGGTGCTACTAGTTCTGCCTGTTTTGTGGTCTGTGGTTACTTTACTTTCTATTAGTCATCTGATGATACAGCACTTCATAAGTTGAGGAGTTGCTTTAATCAAGTGAGCAAGACAATAATTCTCTGTCTAATCTTCCCTTGCGAGATGCAAAGTCTTTTAAATGAAGCCAGGAATTTTCTTAAAGTTGTTTTCTAATATTACCTTTGTGTAGTTAATCTGTTTTATAGATTGACCAATGTGTTTGACCACATTTTGTCTGTGGCCACCTGCAAAGTTTAATTTTAATGATGTGATAGACTAACATAAAGTATCTCTTAATTGAAAAAATAAAGGAAAAAATGTATGCTTTTCAACATTTTTTACCAAAATCTAAAAAGAGAGAAGAGCACTGGTATCTAGTCGCCTTTCTTCTGGAATCCCTAAATAAAATCCAGTGCAATCGGAGTTCACCAATGTGTAATTTATTAGTAATATGAATTTAACTGTGAATAAACATCAACAAGAAGGCAAAAGAACACACTGGACAGGTCAGTGCCCCTTAACTGCCACCAGCCATGTAGGGGACACAGCATTAGGAAAGAAGAAGGTGGTCTTGACAGATGAAAACAAAACAAACAAAAATATTTATCTACATGTAAAATACATATGTGCCAGAAAACCGACACTGCACATCACTCCCACAGCATCATGCTTCAACCACAACAAGGTGATGGAAGCATGATGCTGTGGGAATGCTTCTGCCATGAAATCAGTTCTGTAAAATCAGAACCTGTTACAGACTAGGCATCATGCACTCATTCTTATTGTCATGAAATTTGCAGTAAAATAAAAGTTGTAATGTTTGTACGTGACCAATGGTAGATAAATTCTTTTATGAGGCACTTTTTACTGTAGCGTAGAGTTTTGTGTGTTTGCTTTTCACAACCTCCAGATACACGGCCACCTCAACTAGTTTCAAATTCCTTCTTCTATCTAAAAATGTAATTTATTGTATTCACTTGAAAGTCTCAAGCTGATAACAAGAGGGCAAAGCATTCAGGAAACCTCCTCCAAACCATGATATTACCAGCATCATGGTAATGGCTGCAAAAATGTGTTCATTTCACATTAATTTGTATTATCACCCCACATAAGTTTCCCAAACTGTGAGTATTTCTACTCTGAGGCTGTGCCTTTGTCTTCAGTTTTTACTAGTTTCCCATTTTACCTTTCAGAAAAGCCTACTGCTGGGAGCATCAGACAACCCTCCACTTCCTCCTAGGACGAAACAAAAATGTTGTCCTGGTGTGTCATCTCACTTTGTTCTTACTCTTCTTCTGTAGGAAGAGGTCACGGGACGGGCAGCATACAGAAAGAGCCTTTCAGAGACACTGGGGTGCCTGGGGAAATGCACCCTCCCTGGCTAACAACATTTTTCGCATACACTTTACACAAGAAGCAGTGGACCACATTAGAACAGCCAGGCTCAGTCGCTAAGATTTCTCAGAACCCAACCAGAACCGATGAAACCTTTGTTGTTCGTTTTTCTCTCTCTCTTTGTAGTCATGCTGTAAATATACACAAGCTGCATGGCAATTTCTTCTTTACCAGGTTAAAACTTATCATTGTTAAACTGCGAGAAAATGAAAAGAAAAAAAAGGTCTCACAGCACAGCTTGATGTCTTTGTGGAATCGTACCAAAGCCCTAATTTGTTTAGTAGAAGTTATAGCCCCATTTACAGGTGATTTATATTTGTAACAGGTGCCAAAGTGATTTTACATTGTTTTGGTACGTCTGAACAGACAAGAGTAATGAATGTGCTGCTGGCAAGGCACGTTGTGCCCTGCAGGAGAGCTGGGGAAACTGGGTTGTTAGAGAAACAAAAAAGGCAAAGAGCTGGGAGGAGTAAGGAGACATTGAAAGAAGGGAAGCAGCAAATCTTAAGAGCTACTATACGTCAGCGAAGAGAAACAGAGAGAAAAAAGAGGCTATGTCCCAGAAATAAAGTCTTTGTGCCATCTTGCGTTTATTTTCAAACCATATTTACCCGGCCTTCGATGTTTTTGGTCAAACTATTAATGGCCTTGGCATGAAACCGTGTTTGCATAGCTAACCTCTTCTCACCTCTAAAACATCTGAATGCCGCAGTTTGTGTGAAGATAACATCTCACTAACACTGACTGCTAGAGCAAGATTCGATCTGCGACTTTCAGGTTTATTAACAGCACCTCTGTGTGATGTCGAGCTCTCATGGCGGTACCAAGCAACAGCTACCCTTAAAGGTGCAATGCAGGTGTTATAAACAGCATGCAGATTCTGAGAAAGGGGGGAGGGCAAACAAACTTTAAGGCTTTCTTAGTGTGCAAGCTGCTACAGCTTAAGCATCCGTCAGTGGGGATGCATTAATGCCTTCACTTGGTGATGTGAAGCTACAAGGCGAGATCTATCAGCAGAGGCAATGTGAAATATTTAAATGTTCTTGTTTATGCCTCTGCTTGCTTTTGTCAGGATGTTTGAGAACCATAATAAGACATTTTCTCAAATTTTGGAGCGACACCACACCCTGTTTTGTGAAATTATCAACTGAGGTTTGGTTTCAAGGAACAAAAAACACACAAGAGGAAGAACAACAACAAGAGTAGCATGATAAGACAAAACAAACAGATGATTATGAGAGACAGAGTGACTATGATAAGCTACACAGATGAAGCTGTTGTTTCCATCTACGTTTTTATTGCTGAATGTGTTAATGCCTACTTGTACAGTCACACTGCAGGAATCCTTCCATCTGGGAAAAACACCATCAATTTCACAGCATACAGGTTTGGGGGCTTCACAAATAACATGACCAGTCATGCTTTTTCATGCGCTTGTTGTGCATTATGCTACAGAAAAAGGAAGGACAAGTTCCAACCAATCCTGAATAATATGTGATTTATTCAATATTGTACTGCAGCACAAAAGTTCAAAATGTGCAGACATGAAAAAATGTGAGCCTTAGTTTTTTGGGGAGGGCTAGCAGGGGGTAGATAGGTGTTTGTGCTTTTTCTCATGCTTTTTTTTTTTTTTAGAATATATTTTGCTTCACACAGTAAGTGTTCATGTTGTGGGATCTGAAAAGACATTGTGCACTGTCACATATAATCGCATAGTAATCAAACAAGGTTAGATTCCTTTTGCTGATTTGGAAGAATAAAAATTATGACAGAACATGATAACAAATGATGCTTGCTGGTTATGCTAAAATTGAATGGACACATTTTTGTTTTTGTAAATTGAGAGATTGTTAGAGATGGTTAAACTGGTTTAACGCGAGGAGAGGCATTCTTTTCAGATCTGTCATGGTAGCACATCAGTAGCAGTGACAGGCAGAGTACTTCCACACACACTGCAGGAGTTTGACGTTTTCACAAACTGGCACCCAACCCTGGACTTTAAAGGCTTAGTCTGTGTGTCTAAATTATCACAGCGTTAATTTAATGCTTCTGACAAAAACTGTAATTCAAAACTCAGAAAATTCTGGGAGACATTTTCAACTCTGAACCAGTTCGAATAAGCGTTATTACACGTGCAATCAAACGTTAATTTCTTCATTTGACTAATATAATTCAGGTAAAAGAAAAACAGCAATGCTGCCGTAGCTAAATGAAACTGTTTTTGTCTGGTAAACATGAACATAATGGTCTTGCTTCTGACTCCCTGCTCAAGCCTTGTATCTTAGCTGTGGCATGAACTGTGATTTGTGCTCATACTTCTGCTTTGAGTTGGAAAAATAACTTTAAATCCAACATTATAACTGTTTCATCACCAAGGGGTAAAATCTGTTTCCAGAGCAGCTGTTCTTTGTGGGGAAGGTGAAGTCCATCTTACCTATCCACCGTTCTCAGCCACATTTCCTGCAGAGGATCTTTGGATACGAGCTCTCACGTCATTCTTTTCTTTTCTGTATCTCCAATAAACTTTCTGTCATTCGTTCACATGTTCACCTGACATGAAGCTTCTCAAGACCGGCAACTTCTAAATTAATCAATTTTCCCTGACTGTAAGTCATCAAGCTATTTACTTATGGCCCATCTGTGTTGACTGACTGCTGGGCATTCATAATTCAGTGTATAATTGCTGCTTTATCTCCTCGGCTTATTACTGGAAAGAAGTATTAACATTCTGGCTGCAGATCTGTTGTTGCCTTCGGAGACCTGAGGGCCAACATGTTGTGAGTACCTTTGCTTTTTAGGCAATAAATAAAGACTTTGTCATTTAGTACAAGGAACTAATTTTAAATTCTTAATTTAAAACACATTTCTAAATTAAACCTTAACTGAAAAATTATACCCAAGATCACAAAATAAAGCCTCTGGATAAAGCCATTTATTGTTAGTTGTTTAAGCATAATTGGCTCATATAACACTGAAAAGATACTGTGTTTCAAACACCATGTGTACATGTTAGTTCATTTTCACCTCTCGCTGCAGAGCATCTGCCTCTATATGTAGGTGTGAGTGTAGTCTGTGAAAGAAGCTAAGATTTATCTTTGTCCTTTAGGGCAATGTCAGACCTATCCCTCCCCTCATCTATAAGACTCAGCAGCAAGTGCAAAAGCTGTAGAAACAGTAGCTCTGCACTTTATACCCTTTTTATGTATGTAAATCCATCCTTTCCCCTCTGTCTCACTTTTCCCAACATATTCCTTACATCCCCCCCCCCCCCACTCTAATTAATTACAGCACGCAACCTGGGAAAAACTGTGTAAGACAATGGAAGCAAAGATAACACAAATGGAGATATTTTATCTGTAGACAAGCTCCAGGAGGTTTGCACAATCCCAATTGTTGTTTTTAGCTTGTCTTAATAGTGTTAATTTATTCAGGTTTAAATTGAAAACAGTATGAATGTCAGAGACACATTTCCATATTCAACTGTGGCCTGATCTTTCAAGGGTCGTGGTTAAAGGGTGTCAATCAGGCTGGAGTAACACAGCCAGATTTGCCTGAGACCAAATGTTATAATAAGGCCAACGTAGTCCTGTAATGTAACCTCATTAAATAAAGAGATGACTCATCAGCAAACCAAAGAACTTTTATGATTATAAGATAAATGTACTTTTTTTTTCTTTTTGAAAGGGTTTATATGTTATCATTAAATCATGCAGTATTTTTTTTTTTCTTTACAACAACATATAATACTATGTTCTATCACAGTGGAATAATGTTATCATCCAAAGAAACTACACTATGCTACCAGTAATATTGGTTGCTTTCAAAATAAAAGCACGCAGGCTTGGACTGATTCCAAACCAGCGACAGACCACTAGACATTATAAAATGTCTCCTTCTGACTGCCAATCTGGACAAACTTTTTGGGTAACATGGGGAAATACTCTAAATTCTTGCACCTTAAATGCCAGAAGTCCCAACGTAAACATGGACAGGGTGTTCATTTATTGTTTGATTACTATAAGAACAAAAATCTCTCCTATTTATTCACCACTTTTTAAAAGTTATTAATAAACCTAACTTGTTGCCAATCTACTCTATTTTATGTGTACTTTCTCTTTTTTTTTGGTCAGACAGAGATATGGTGGAAACAACTTCATTCAGGCTTAAGGCCGTAATGTCAGAGCCAACAGCCTCTGCAAGCCTTACTTCAACTACAAATATCTGCTGTTTTTTTCTACTCTTTTAGGGTTTGCCTGCATAAAATTCTTGCTATAACCCTGAGCAAAAATAAGCCAGCGTCACTGTTTCACACTGTTTACACAAAATTCTATACAAAAATGTTTAGCAAAATGTGATTGTAACAATTATTCCCACTACTGGTGAAACTAAATCAAATATTGATTATTACAGTTGTGATTAATGATGTTTACATTTACTTATTTGTCCACTAAGATTTTCATGTTGACACGTTGACTTAAGCAAATTCATAATACAAATACTTGCTAAATTTACAAGTATTTTCAATGGGTGCTGCTCAGAATATATTCAGCTTTTGCCATTCTGTTCTTTGTAGCACAACAAAGTAGGTGACAGTAGTTTTAACACACCCCTTCTTAATACATTTATCAATGCCATAGAAACAACTGGAAATGTTTCCACATGGTAGAATTTATTTTGTGAAAACTGCAGCATCCTTCTTTCAGTCAGCCGATGATCAATGTCCAGCAGCATGTGAAGGGGCAGCGCTGTCACTCCAAGCTTTATAGTCCTGTCACTCAAGCACTGGGGAGGCAGTGTTATGGATAATGTCTGTTTTTGAAACTGAAACCTTATAAAAGCTCTCAAAAGGTTAGTATTATCACATCCTGGAGGTGTTTGAACTTTTTTCTGTGTTTGTATTTGTATTTATGCTTAGCCTAGATCTCATTAGTTCACATTTTTGTTCTCTTCTTAGTTTATTCTTGTTTATTTATTCCTATTTCTTAGCTCAGGTATGCTTGCTCTTCATATTAGACTTGTGTTTTTCCGCGTTTATTGATACATTTTTCAGCTAGTGTTTACTCCTTCTTAGCTCCTCCTGTGCCATTAGCGCCTCTCCCTCAGCCTGCCTTCCTGTACTCCATTCTGAGCTGCAGCCGCCTGTTTCTCATGCAGTAATCAGCTCCCTGTATACAAGCTCCTCACCTTCATTTACTCCCTGATGTTTATTCTGGGCTTCTGCCTTTGCTCACTGCATTCCAGTCATTACCCAGAATAGCTATGCCTATGCTTATTATTTCTTCTGTGTGCCTTTTTTTTTTGTAAAATTTTCTTTATTTATATTTTAAATCTTGGGTCCTACTGTAAACATTTTCCTGAAGACCAATATCATCCTTTTGATCTTTTAGTTGACACCTGAGGATCATTTCAATAACCCACGTTTTATTCCAGGACCGATCGTGAAACTGCTGAGGAATAACCTGCCAGATTTTTTTTATTTTCATCATCGAGGATAGGTAAAATTATGACATTGCTACAGAGGACATGTAGAACAGCTGGAGAGATCAGTAATAGAAGCAACTTGTCTAAAACAGAGAAAATGAATTAGATGGGAGAATTATTAGTTGTATATTCTTTAAATCTGATTTCTATTAAAGACAGGAAAGAGAAAAGTCATTGCTGAAAGAAAGGTGTTGGGAATCTTGTTTATTAATGTAGGGGACAGAGTAAACGGAGTGGGGAACTAATAATACCCTAAAAATACATTCCTCATGTTAGAACATTGTAATGTCAGTATGCTAATGTGAGGATATTTCCTTCAGTAGAGAGGAAAGCTAGTGAGACCTAAGGGTAAGACAAATTAAGGGCAATCCTGGTGGAGAACCTGTCAGAAACTGGAAAAGACCTGAGACTAAAGAGGAGGTTAAGCTGATCCTCAATATCCAGCCAGAGCAATGGTTTACATCAAACTATATTGATTTGTTAGGACCAGTCCAAGTCTTGACATAAATCCAAATGAGGTTGGATTGATGAGGTATATATAATTTTTTTTTTAAATAAATGCTCTACATTTCTGCTTAGCCAATATGTTAAAAAGGCATATCCTGTTGCAGTAGAAATTTGGTTCAGTATTATTTTTATTGTATTATAAAATTATTATATTATTATTTTAAAACGTTTAAAAGGGGCTGAATACTTTTCAGAGGGACTGAATGGTGTTATAATGACAGGATGTATCGCTTCCAGGCTCAGTAGCAGCAGTACCAGAATATTGCGAAACATTTAGTGAGGATGTCCGAGAAAATAAATGCGGCATTATTGTCTCACTTTTCTTCATCTAGCTACAGAAAAAAAAAGAAGAAAAAAAAAACTCCTCAGTCACCCAGCTCGTGAACTGCGCCTTCTGACACTTGCTCGATAAAAGCCACAGGCTACATTATTTCTCAACAAAATGGTCTACTTTTGTAGGAATTTTTGGTATCTTATTTTGAAAATCTACAGAGGAAGCAGTACAATTTCAGCAGCTTGACGCCTGTGTGAGAAGTCCTCCCTCTCCTCCGCTGTGCTTTACCCACTTGGCTTTAGAGGACGTGCGGGTGCACCTTACAGTCCTCCGTGTGTCCGTGGCGCAGAACGGGAGGGTCAGCACTCCGTGAGGGACGCGCTGTGCCCGGATTCAGAGCATCTGCCCCTGTCCGCTCATCAGATCCGTCCAGAACCAGGACCTTTTACCAGCTGTCATTTGCTGCACTTTCAAGCCGGCGGCGGTGCTTCTAGACTCTACTTCTCCCACTCATGCCTGCTGAATAAACTCATCGATCACCGATTAATTTGGGAATATCTGTCACGGCAGATCCACTGATTTTTACTTTGGATACAAGTCGGATCGGGGATGGGGATCCCAGTTTAGTACTGTGGTGAGTATACCGGGAGAGCAACAACTAACCATATTACCATATTAAGATTGCGCTCACGCCTATAGCCTGTGTTGTGTATTAGTGCATGTGTTTATGAGGTGGTAACCTTGTGGATGAATCCCCGTGTTTTCGCGACCGAAACTTTACTAGACACACTATGCATGAGCTCATCAGTCATTCTGCTGTAAATAATGTGGCGCGCCTTGCATCACTTTACTACCGTGGAGAAAGAAAAAAAAAAAACACGGTGAACCGTGAGTCAGCGGCGTGCAAGCCTGTTTAAAGTAGAAGATCCAGCGAGTCATCGTGTTTTCTACCTCTAATACATTTATATAAGAACAAACAGCATGACTGAACAGAAAAGCAACGTAGCAGAAATACACAAGTTCAACAGATGTCGCATGTTATTCTGCTGGGGATTCAGGTCTGGGTTCACATTGTACAAAGCATAATTCTCTCCTTATTTATTCTTATTTGCAAGTTAAAATGTATGTAGCTGGTATGGGGCTGTTTGTGCGCCTTGCTGCCAAATTATTATGTGTAAAAATACAGGTAATAACACTATTATTATTTTTATCTTATTGTCATTAATGTCAACCCCACGAGTCTTCAGAATTCATTATTTGCTCTAAGGTTAAAAAAAAAAAAAAAAAAAACTGAGGAAATACTCGATTAAAATAATTAGCAAAATAGCATAGGTTAATTGCTTGCCTTATCAAAACGGAAAGCAGTTCTGGTAATAGAAATAGTGTATTTTATCTTACATGAGACACAAACCTAAAGCAAATGTTTCACCAAGTAACACACTTTCTGCACTTAAATTGCAAAACAACTGTACCAAAACTTTCCGATCAGATAGAGCAGAGATCTGCCAATATAGTAAAGCTTTGGTCTTAAGCTTCTGGTCTGAGGCTTATTGTATGATATTGATCTGATAAACAAGACCTTTTTGCTGAGCTGCATGTTTCTTTTGCTACTGTATGGCAGCACCTGGGTTAAGCTGCTTCACTTGCACTCACTCTGATTGACTGAGGCGTTGCTGTCACTGACCCCATCTGAGGCGGGCTACAACTTATTCTGGTTTCAGATTGCGGGAGGTGTTAATAATTTAACACTTCCTGGGCAGATGGACTGAGCTGTGCCTCAGTGTGACCCAGGGACCACCAGTTGAGCATCACTGTTGAACGTGAACGCATCGTCTCCTTCTGATACAAGAGATGCACGGTTGCTTGACTCAGATGAGAGTAAAGTTTCAACTCTGTGTTTATTTACTGGGAAAACTGCAAAGGACACACTTGCTAACAAGGGACATGATGCACTTAGCGGTTGCTGCATGCGTCTCTGTTCTAGGAGTAATATGCATTCCTCCTCAGCATGCTGTACTGGAGGACCTCAGCCTTTTCACCACCCAGTGATGCAGCAGTAGCTTATAGAGCATTTATCACCTGCCTTTCACAGCTTGCTGCAAAGTGCATGAAAATAAAAGCAGCCGTGTCCAAAGAAGAGTCAGGTGGAAACATGTTTTTATCCAGATTGCTCCTAATGTTACTTCTGCTGTTGGAACTTGCAATATACACCCACAGTCAAAGTCTCTGCACCATGTCTTCTTGCTGTTTGAGGACCCATTTAGAGTGTTTTGGTAGTATATAAATAACACTAAGCAGAATTACATGTGATGCTTGTTTGGGATGATTAAAATTAAATCATGCCCTGCTCTTGTCGCATCATCGTCTTCTGCTCTCCAGTGATCAAGCAGCTCTTTGTTCGGGCTCTTCTGGGTTCACCGCTTCAGTTGACCTTGTCTGTGCTCTGACCATGAATGCCTGCTTCCCTAAGCAGCAAGAACAGACATGAATTAAAAGAGACAGATTGCTCCGGCGGTGCTGAAAACAGGGAGTCATGCAGGTAGGGCTGTTTTAAACGAATATTTTAGGAATCGAGTAATCTATCGATTATTCTTATGATTAATCGAGTAATCGGATAAAAAAATAAAATAAAATATAGGTAAATGTGGCATAATACCGCTGTTACTATCAGATATCAATATGAGTCCAATTTTTTATATTTGACCATCCCTAACAGCTACTTTTTTGTAGTTTAGAAAATTAATCTGTAACAATAATAGCTCACTTTTTAGTTAACCTGAAGAAAAATTATACAAAAATCAGAAATTATATTGAATTCAATAATAAAGAGGCAGGCTCACAAATACGCTTATAAAAACTGTCTATAATCCAGCTTTTAGTTTATGTTTTCATCTCCAGCCGGTTTAATAGATAAACTCTCACCTTGCCCCATACCTGTTTGAGAATATGGGAAATGTCGTCTGGAGTGGGGGGCTTAGGATGGAGGGGAGGAAATAGACAGGGGACCAATGTAAGAACGGAGGAGCAATATGGGATATTTACAGCACCTTCGTGCTCATCTATGAGGGGCCGTTTAGGACCAAATCTATGTTTTATCTCTCACACACTACTAAAAACGAATACACACACACAAAATATTAAAATTGCACATACACACTACTAAAATATCACACACATATACAATTTTTTTCCTCACATGCATACATAAAAGACTAAGATTGCACATATAAACTAATAAAATATAGACTCACCTTTTGTATGTGTGAGGGCGTGTGTGTGTGTGTGAGAGAGAGTTGTCATGGAAGAGGCGGGGCATAATTTGGATCAGATCGCGCATGCGTTGATACCACAGTGACGTTAGCTGCAAGTTGTTTACTGGAGCTACACGGTGTGAGAGGCGTTTAGCTCAAAGTTAATCCGATTTATGAACGCTAATTTCGGCCAGCCGTTCTCTCCCGCTCCCTCATCAAGGGCTCGGAAGTTCACTTAGGTCTGTACTCCGTCGTTAGAGCCGGAGTAGAGCTCCGGCGTTACCTTACTCCGGCGATAGCTTACTCCGGCATTAGCTTACTCCGGTGTTAGCTTACTCTGGCGTTAGCTCCGCTTCCTCCCCAAGCGCTCGAGGCGTTATAGCCGGAGTAAGGCCGCTTACTCAGCCGGAGTAAGCGACACACACACACGAGTCCCTCTCATACATACAAAAGGTGAGTCTATATTTTATTAGTTTATATGTGCAATCTTAGTCTTTTATGTATGCGTGTGAGAAAAATTGTGTGCAGGTGTTATATTTTATTAGTGTGTATACGCAATTTTAGTATTTTGTGTGTGTGTGTGTATGAGTTTTTAGTAGTGTGTGAGAGACAAAACATACTTTTTGTCCTAAACGGCCCCTCATACTCATCTACCAGCCATGTACCGCCACGATGATTTCCACCACCTGTTTGTTGAGACCGGAATGATATGAAATGTATTGTACGGTTCGTCGGTAAAGCTACACTTATGCTATAAGCACCAATGACTCAGCCGCCCGCCGTGTTCAGTCTATCCGCTCACCTGTATAAATACTCCTGCAGCCTCTTCCTGCCGTTCGCTT